>CAUYRT010071399.1:0-25010 GCA_963574885.1 Lepilemur ruficaudatus
CTTTTTTTTTTTTTTGAGACAAGAGTCTCACTCTGTTGCCAGGGCTAGAGTGTCTTGGCCTCAGCCTAGCTCACAGCAACCTCAAACTCCTGGGCTCAAGCGATCCTTCTGCCTCAGCCTCCCGGGTAGCTGGGACTACAGGCATGCGCCACTGTGCCCGGCTAATTTTTTCTATTTTTAGTTGGTTTTTGGCTAATTTCTTTCTATTTATAGTAGAGACAGGGTCTTGCTCTTGCTCAGGCTGGTCTTGAACTCCTGAGCTCAAGCAATCTTCCCGTCTCGGCCTCCCAAAGTGCTAGGATTACAGGTGTGAGCCACCGCGCCCGGCCATTATCTATTAATGGGGCTACTGTGTAAAGTCAACATAGATTCATTTCATAGTTCTCAGTCTAGCAGCTTATTATTTCATAGATTCATAGAATGTTGGAGCCCAAAGGAACTATCTCACCCATTTGTTCAGCAGTTCTTTTCCTGCCCATTCAGAGAGTCTGTTACTAATCTTATGACCAGTTATTGCTGAGCCCTGGGGGAATAGGGATGAAAAAAGTTATAGATCCTGCCCTCAGGAGTTATGTGAGACAGAGAAATAAACAGACAATAATTATACAATGTGTTGATATTATGGAAGTTACAAGGTCTGATGGTAGCACAAAGAAAAGACCAATTTATCCTACCAGGATATAAGGAAAATTAGGGAAGACATCACTAAGGAGATGACACTAACCTGATTCTTAAAGAATGAAATGTTCATTAATTCACTGAATAAGCATTTACTTGGCAACTTTTTAACTAGACATTTACTAGGTATGGTGTTTATAACAGTTATAACTAAATAAAATTGCTCCACCCCAGCTGTTGTGGAAACAGCAGCCCTGGAAAGCTGATTTTTGCTCCACATGACCCTGTCACTGTTATGCATCTGACCAAGGGAAGCCAATCCACAGACTGGCCAGCAACTTAAGATGTGGCTTGGCAAGAAAAGGTGAGCTAAGACAATTGGAGTGGAAAGTGAAGGAATTTTTCCAAGTTCACCCAACAAGTAGCAGAGCCAGGATTAGAACCCAATGCTGTGTCTTGATCTCTTTCTGTCATACACCTCCTTGCTCCTTAGCGGCCCATGGGAGATCCTCACAGACCTGACACCCAGCATAGAAGTCTAGGGAGGTCCTGCTTAATGCCCTTTCTGCATTTGTCAGATGACAGGATCTTTATAGGCCTGTTCCCTCAGCTTATAATACCAGCCCTATATACCTAGGAGAGATGTTTGATAAAATTCAGACTGTTTCTTTAGTGATGCAGTTTTTTTTGGTCAAATGTAATGTGAGACAGCTCTAATGGGTGTTGAATTAGGTGTGGGTGTAATCATTGTTCCTAAGTGAGCTGTCACCAATTAAAGAGAACTTAGTACAAATGTCTTAGAGGTTATCCAACTTTGTATAAAACCTGCTAATAAATAGCCCCTACTTTTCAACCTGGTCCACCTGGTCAAAGCTGGAAATATACAGAGCTTGGAGAAAAGCTATTTTTCCACATGACACTATATTTAGTCCTATGTATTAATCATTAAATCCTTTTGATTCAGTTTTTAGCACAGCCCTCAATCGGCCCACACTTAATTTCTTCTAATGTAAGTGGTTCCTAAGACAAGAAGTGCTGTGTGTACTTTTCTTCTCCCTAATTTAGTTTGCTGAACTCAATCATGAAAAAGAAAACACAAAGTCCTTTCAGTAACTTAAATCTTAGGGCTTGCTTTTGCAACACACCAGGTACTGCTAAGTTTGCTCTGGATTCATATACTCTTTCTTTCCCTGCCTGGTATGTGGCGGGAGTTGTGCTGGGGATATAAAAACACATTCTTATTGTCCAGGTAGAGATTAATTGGAAAAAACAGACATGTAAACATATAGTGATCACATAGAAGTTGCAAATGGGCACATATCCATCTGGAGATATGTTTTCTCAGTAATTTTAATCTTGACTTTAGTGACCAAGATTTTTTAACTGGGTATTTTTGCATGAAAATGTATGTTTCTGACTTTTTTGGAAGAACGGGAAGGTGTAACATGACCTAGCCCACACTTATAAATTAAAATAATTGAGTGGCATGGAATAGCAACTGCGTCCTCTCATAGAGAATGTGCTCTCTCATTCTTCAGTCTGTATTTCTTCCTCTTGGCCACATTATTCCTTTGCTTTTTCTGCCTACCTTCTTCAGGGGTTTGCATTTGTGAACCTGCAATGCAATGATAAATACTATGCCTGAAGAATGTACAGGAGGCAATGTTCCAAGCCCAGAGGAGTCACAGATAAGAGTAGATTCTAGAACAAAGCCCAGTCCTGAAGAAGGAGAGGAAAGGAAACAAAAAAGTCTCAAGAACACATTCCAAGGTTCAGCAGGTCCAAAGGCCTAGAGGTGAGAGAGAGCCTGGGGAGCTTTGGGAACAACTATGGTAATTCTGTTCAGCTGGCATAGTACAGGGACAGTCTGGGAGAGGGAGTATGAGGCTGGAGACAAAGCAGAGGCATGAAGAGCCTTCAAGGAGAGAAGTTTAGATTTTATCCTGGGACTAGTAGTGATCCACTTAAAGGGGCTTAAGCAGGGGAATGATGTGATCAGGTCTGGCTTTTAGACAGACAGCTGTGTGAAGAATGGACTGAAGAGGGCAAGATCTGAGACAAAGATCACTGGGAGGCTAATGCCATACATGAAGAGAGATGATGGTAGCTGCATCAGGATGGAAACATTGAGTATCAGAAGAGGACTGAGACAAGAAATACTGCAGAAAGCAGAATCTAAAGGACTTGGCTGCTTTAGTATGAGGGATAAGGAAGAAATCCAGTGTGGCACACAGGTTTCTGGCTCTGACTGCTGGGTGCATGCTAGACCACTTCGTAAGAATAGACCCCTATTATGAAAACCACAGCGGGGAAGAATCAGAAGGCCGGGGTTCTAGCCTTAGCTTCACCAGTAACTCAGCCTCTCTGGGCTTACACCCTCACTTGTACATGAAGGTGCCACACTCCCTTCCAAGCCTTTATAAAAAGGTCACTTTTTGACTTCAGTGAAAAAGTGCAGAACACATGCAGAAAAATCAAAATCCTTGTATTTCCCAGAACCTGAGAATTCAGGCTAAAAGGGATTTAAAAGGTTGAGCCGAACCCCTCATATGATAATTGAAGTCCTTAGCAACAATTTTTATTCTGATGGTAAGCCAAAATCTGCCCCTTAGTGTATGTCTACCTTTGGTAGAAAAAGTACATTTTGGATTTTAAGACAGGATCAAGTCTAGGCTTTGTCCCTTAGCATAAAGACACTTACCTCAAAGCCTCCATTTCCTCACCTGTAATATAGGGGATAACTTGGAAGGATTTTTATAAAAGGGGTACTGTATCTGAAAAGTATCCAGCATATTCTTCTCTTAGAAGGCCTTCTACAGCTACAGCACGATGGGCTCAGTTAGCAGCCATGGGTCTGTTGTTTTCTTCTATGCTCCAACCCTGCAATTGCCATCAGGTGTTTGTGTCAGGGCCGTGGCATGATTCAGCCTGGCTACAAGCTTCATTTTATCTTTAAGGCAGGCACCTTTTTCAGGGCATCTTGTTGTTGACACATGAGAGCCCACTGATGGGAGATGTGCAAAACAGGTGAGCACACTAGGAAAGTCCCCTCCCTGGAAGTAATCTTTCTTCCCCTAGTCCCTCTATAGCAGTCATAACATCCTGGAGCCAGACTGCCTCGTTCAAATCCTAGATCTGTCATTTACTAGTTGTGTGACCTAGGGCAAGTTACTTCTCTAAGCTTCAGTTGCTTTGTTTATAAAATGAAGATAATAGTACCTACTTCACAGGGTGGTTGTGAGCATTAATTGAGTTACTTCATATAAAGGGCATACAACACTGCCCAGCACAAAGTACATTAAACCAAAAGTCATAAGTTCTCCCTCCAAGTACCAAATATGATCCAAACTGACTGCAGATTCAGATTCTACCAAGCATTATTTAATCCATCCTTTCCACAACACTTCAGGTGTAATTATCTATATTTTGCAGATGAGGAAACTGAGGCATAGAGAGCTTAAGATTTCAAGGTTCTTTTCTGTATACTTCCCCTGAAGTGTGGTGTAGCTTAGACCTTTGGGATCTTCCTGGATTTGAATGAATACACGCTTTATTATTTAATATACAGTTTTCCCACCAGTGACTTAATCTCTACAGCTCATTTGGGTGGTGTGAGGATTAAATGATAGGTAAAGCACATAGCACAGGCCCTGTCAAACAGGCTGACCTCTCTGAGGCACTGACTGTTATTACATCCCACTTGCAACTTTAACACCCACACAGCACCAACTCATCAGAGAGACAGCAGAAAATGACTTATTTACTATATTGATCCCTCTTTCCCATAATACTGATTTCGTTTCTAAAATATGGTTCTTCTCTATTATTTACTTAAAAGCCATAGAGGTTCTAAGAATAAAGGCAGGAAAGATCAAGAATTTCCCTCAAGGATGAAAATTATTCCTTCTCCAGCCATTCAGTCAGTCCTGGGCCCAGCTATTGCCTGAGTCAGGGAAGAGGCCTCTCCACAAGAAAACAGATGTCTAAGGTCCTCCAGGAACTGTCAGTGGGGAAAATGCACAGCTGGTAAAGCTGCTTTGGAGCTGGCCCTGGCAAACAGACTATCAGTTTAAGAAACAAGATTAGAGCTCAAATAACCAGTTCTTTGGAGGTGGCTGGGAGATTGGATCTTTGGGTTTCACACCTGAGGAACAGCATGTGAGCACGTGGTATAAATGCTGAAGCTATGGCCACACAAATTTCTTTAAGGACCAGGAATTACAATAGCTTGGTGTTTTCTCAGCTTTATTTGGGGGTGGCGCTGGAGAGGAAAGACTTGAAGGAAATACTTGAATTTTTCTTTTCTTCATTTTTTTTTTAAGGAGACAGGTCTCACTCTGTTGCCCAGGCTGGAGTGCAGTAGTGCAATCACGGCTCAATACAGCCTCCAACTCCTACGCTCAAGCAATCCCCCCGCCTCAGCCTCCTAAGTAACTGGGACTACAGGCACATGCCACGACACCTGGCTAATTTTTTAAAACTTTTTATAGATATTGGTCTTATTATGTTGCCCAAGGTGGTCTTAAACTCCCAGTCTCAAGCAATACTCCTGCTTCAGCCTCCTGAGTAGCTGGGATTACAGGTGCCAGCCTCTGCTCCTGGCAGTTTTTGATTTTTTAATGCAAATTTTTTTTTTTTTTTTCGAGACAGAGTCTCCCTCTGTTGCCCAGGCTGCTGGAGTGCCGTGGCATCAGCCTAGCCTACAGCAACCTCCAACTCCTGGGCTCAAGTGATCCTCCTGCCTCGGCCTCCCAAGTAGCTGGGACTACAGGTGCATACCACCACACCCAGCTAACTTTTTTCCCCCTATTTTTAGGCACCTGGCTAATTTTTTCTATTTTTAGTATAGACGGGATCTCACTCTTGCTCAGGCTGGTCTCATACTCCTGACCTCAAGTGATCCTCCTACCTCAGCCTCCCAGAGTGCTAGGATTACAGGCATGAGCCACCGACCAATGCAAAAATAATTTATCCTGTGTTTGATACCAGATTAGACTGTAAGGGTCACATACTCCTTATGTCTACACATCATTTCCAGGTGAAGTGCTCTGGGCTCTGGCTCATTCTGATGCCTAAGAAGGGCCTTCTAGGCCGTGGCTGTACAGACTGCTTTTGATTCAGCGCCTTGCAGGTTTGGGCATTATGTAAACTTTTACAGGCTTGCTGAAGGGGATAGTGCCCTCGATGCTGGTTTCCACCTGGGGTGACACCTCGCCACCCTCGATCCAGGAGAATTTTGGAATGCGAGCATTGGAGTTGTAGGCCAATAGCAGCCTCACTTCCACCTGGCATGGTTCTGGAAAAAAGACAAAAGAAATCCTCTGTGATAAGGCAACTACTAGGAACTGAGATGAAATGTCAAATAAAAGCAAATCAAAATAAATGCATTAGGGTTTCAAGAACATTTCTTCATCTGTCCACGTTCTTCCCTTCACCCTCACAGAACAAAAACACTTTCCCAGCCTAAATCCTGTGAGGATGACACTGAGCCTACAGATGTGATGCTTCTCTGCCACCTCCTCCTTGGGTCTCGTGGGCTCCCTGCAGCTCTGAGGCATGGCTGCTGAGACAATCAGAGAGCGAACTAAAAACCCTTCTTCTCAAAGGCCTTCCAGCCTCAGGACAGAGGACCACAGATGCATGTGGCCTATTCTCATACCCAAATAAGAGAGCTCTTCCTGTGTAGTTCAATCTCAAGCTTCAGGGCTGCGTGTACCACAGAACTCTACTTTCTTAGTGGAGAAGAAGGCTTCAAATAGGAAAGGATTCTGCTAAAAATTCCTCATCAGTGAATAGGAACATGTTTCAGGGACCTAAAATCATGTCAGGAAACCTTTCTTTTATTACATTATAATACTGATCTAGTGTCTCTTTGTGGCAGGCCCTAGCAAGGGTAGATAAGGCCTCCCATCAAGGTGCTAGCTGTTTGGTTGAAAAGACAGAGACCGCTGCAATGGAGTGCAGTATATGCTCTAATCAGGTCAGTAAGAAGTACTGCAGAGGGAGTGCAGGAAGGCTTTGGAGTAGAACACCCACTCTGTGCCAAGCACGTAGCCCCAAGAGTTCTTATCCTGCCACATCATGAAAGAAAGACTGTTACAATCTTGGAAAAAGTCCCAAGGCTCAGAGAGGTTCTAAATGACTGCCCAAATCCACACCTGTGACAGAATCTTTGAGCCCAGCTCATAAGCTGAAGCAACTAATCTTTCTATTAACCACATGGCTTTTATAAAGGAAGAGGAGGGAATTTCAGAAAGACCTAGGGCAAGTGCAAAGGTTAGGAACACAGTGAGCTTGGGATGTCCTCCTTAATTTTATGCAACTGGAGCAAAAGGTGCAAGTGTTAAAGGTAAGCCTAAGACTAAGAAATTCAGAGAGTAGGAATGAGGGCTGGATGGATCTAAATTAATAAGAGCAGAGAACCCAGTACTTCTCAATGCCTCCCCAGACATCTTCCTGGTCAATTCCACACTTTTCCCTATGGGTCAGAGCAGATACTGGATTGCTGTCCCCCAGAAAGGAAAAGACTCATGGGCAGCCCAAGGCCACAGCAACCTGCCAACCTCAGAGGTCAGTAGGACATCTGGGTGCAGCCTCAGCATCACTAATAGTTACCAGCCACGTGGTAAGCACATACCCATATAACATGAGGGCCACACACCAGCCATAAGCGTATCTGTAATGAAACTATCACTGTTCTCTAGTACCAGGCTCCAGGTGAATCTCCCTATAAGGGTGGAGTCAGGGTATCTGTATCAGCTTTCCTACCATACGCTCCTATTCTGTTCCAGGTGGCAGACCACAATGACAGCACTGGCCCTCACAGCACTGTGAAGAAGCCAAATCCTGATAAGAGTCAGAGGGAGTCAATGTAGGACTCAACCCTAATGAGTTGTTTTGCCTTACCTTACCAGCTGTTAAGAATGGCAATTCAATGCAGTGCCATAGGAGGAGAGAAGAGAGGAGAGAAAACAAGAGAGGATAGCAGGAGAGAAAGACAAAAGATCATTTAGGACAACTCATATAACCTATTTATCATGTCTGGAAGAATATATCTCTTAGGAGGTTTCTATTCTTACCCTCATCTTAAAGATAAAGAAAATGAGACAGAGAGGCAAAGCAACTTTCTCAGGATCACATAGCAAGGAAGGCAGAATTTGAAACATGGTCTATGTCAGCAGTCCCCAACCTTTTTGGCACCAGGGACCGGTTAATCAGTTTAATGGAAGACAATTTTTCCAAGGACAGCAGGCAGAGGGTAAAGTGGGGGGGAGAAGAGCTCTATAGCCCAGTTCCTAACAGGCAACGGACCAGTACCTGCTGTGCACTCAGTTCTTAAGTTTCATGAAAGACAGTTTTTCCATGGATGGGAGGGGAGGCAGAGCTGAGGGGGAGGCAGAGCTCTGCAGACAGTTCCTTACAGGTTGCAGGTGACAACCCAGGGGTTGGGAACTGAAGGTCTATGTGACTCAAAGCGTATGGGAGCATCTGCCTCCTAGAGGAGAGGCCCCTGGTGGGGAGCTGCTGAGGGACTGGAAGAGCTCCCAGAAACACTAGGCCCCATCTCCTGGTTTAGGAGAAAGAAGGTGCAGGTGCATTTACAATGAGATGTTTCACTTTAGTATCCCAGACCAGAAGAGAGCATAGTACAACGAAACACAAGGGATTTGAGAGTTAGGAAATCTAAGTGCCAGTCTCAGTACTATCACTGATCACCTATTTGGGCCTCCAATTATGCATCTGTAAAATGAAGAAGAGAATACTAATTCCCACCACATAGTTGGTCTAAGGATTAAATGAATTTTTATTGCATGCTTATCATCTTGTATTCAATTTTCATTATTTGCTGAGTACCTACTACATGTCAGGCACTAGGGATACAGGATATAGAGACACTGGGAATAGAGAGGTAAAGATGAGCAAAGCTCCCTGCTTTGGTGGAGCCTACATTCTCATGGGAAAGTCAGTAAACACTTCAATAAGAAAACATTTGACACTACTAAGTATTATGCAGAGAATTAAAGCAGGGATTTATAATAGTGACTGGGTAGTAGCAAGCTCTCGGAGGAGGAGATCCTGGATAAGTTATGATTCTTCAGGCTCAGGACAGCCCGACTATACCAAAAGCAAGATCTGCAATGAACTAAGACATCCTGAGAGGAAATGAGGCCTAGTGGCAAGAACCTGGAGCTTGGGAGCAGACAGCATGGGTTCTGGCTCTGGCTCAGGCAATGACTTGCTGTGTGACCGGGAAAGTCAGTAGCCCTCTCACAACCTTTCACGTTTTTTGAGCTCTAACATGCTGTGATTTGCTTTCCTGATCCTTGTCCCTCCTAAAATAATTCTGTACCACAGCATCTGCTGCCCCATATATAAGTTCCTTCATCAGAAGATACCAGAATAAGGATTCTACTTTCCTGTGGGGCTAGTGCTTTGGCATATAGTGCAAAAACATGCCAGGAAGCAAGGATATGGAATGAGGGATGCTCAGGAAAGCAGAGCCTGGGTAAAAGAAGTGCTGGATGCTAATGCAACTATGCCAAACCCAGGGTCACTAGAACCCCAAAGGGACTGCCTTAACATTCAAAAGCACCTTGTAAAAGCTTTATAAAGGGCCGGGCGCAGTGGCTCATGCCTGTAATCCTAGCACTCTGGGAGGCCAAGGCAGACGGATCATTTGAGCTCAGGAGTTCAAACCAGCCTGAGCAAGAGCGAGACCCCATCTCTACTAAAAAAATAGAAAGAAATTAGCTAGACAACTAAAAATATATACATAAAAAATTAGCTGGGCATAGTGGTGCATGCCTGTACTCCAGAGGCTGAGGCAGGAGGATTGCTTGACCCCAGGAGGTTTAAGGTTGCTGTGAGCTAGGCTGACGCCACGGCACTGTAGCCTGAGCAACAGAGTGAGACTCTGTCTCAAAAAAAAAAGCTTTATAAAGTCATCAGTGCCCATCCAATACCCCTGCCAGAGGGAAACCATTAATTAAATAATTAAATAATTGTTTATATATTTAAAACCATAGAGTGAAAGAAAATTCCAAAAGACATCCCCCTATTTCTAAAATAAAACAAATTTGGCAGCATTAAACACCACCAGTAACAACTATACTCCTGAATCCTCTTCAGTGATTGCGGAGACACCACTGAGCCCAGCTGTCCCCATATTTTAGGTTCTGCAGACTGTCTTTTTTTTTAAGTTTTCCAAAGCAGCCTTACAGGCTTGAAATGTAATGTCTCTTGCACTTGTATTCTCCCATTTTATTCTTATGGACTAAAAATCCTCACAACTAATTTGTAGATTAAGAATTATCATCTTTATTTTGAAGGTGAGGAAAAAGACTCAGAAAGGGAGAGTGACCACAGTCACATAGCAAGTCAGTGGCAGAGTTAAGACAAGAAAATAGTTGCCAGGCATCAAACCAGGGCCCCTTCCATGAGACTCCATTCTATTGTAATCTCCTGTATATTTTCTAATAGAATCTTGTTCTTCATTCAATCAAAGCAGTGTAGCAAATTAGTTCAAATGCACCCAGTTTGAGCTTATAAACTTCTTAAGGACTCAAGTTCAATCCTTGGCAAGCCTCATTTAACCACGTATGTTTTCAAACCGTGAAAGCCAAATGCTAAAGGGTGGGCGTGATCTCCAGGCGCATATTTTCCTGCTCACCCTGGCACACTGACTCCTTACCTGTCCAGGCAGTGTGGGAGAGGTACACCTGAGTGATGAGCCGGTGTCGCCCGGGACCAGGATTCCGGAAGTCTGCTGGCTTAGGGTGGATCATCTGAGCCTGGCCATCTGGATATAAGACCTAAGAGGTAATAGAAATGAGAAAAAGAGGCAGAAAAGAGGTGAGCTTTTAACAAAATTGAGGGTGACATCTGTTATGATCCCCCAAACAGGAGAAGAAAGATAATGGCAGCCTTCATAAAAGACTTCTCCTCGAGGGGAGGTCAACATGGTAGACATCTGTATACTCCCTGCCCCAACACAACGCAGCGTACAGTAAACAGTTCCTGAATTCATGGTGAATGAGTTATAGGAACAGAGTGTTTCTTAAGCACAAGGACAGGTAAGAATATTAATTCTGGCCTTGAAAAGCCTTCCCAGGCACTCCCATCAAAATAACTCTCCCTCCCCGGCTCTGAATCATATCATAGCATCCATCACCAACTCATGCATTAAGAGTTATTTTGTAACTGTATTCTCTCAACTGGATTTCGAATAGCTAGGAAGTCATTTATCTGTCTCTTTCTACAGAGAGAGTGCTCAATGAAGGGTCTTCTCAAATCACTGACCAGTTCTTCAAATCTCACGAACTGCCACAAAGTTCTTTCCTCAGTATCCAGCATGTGGGGGTTCCTAGCTACCTGTGTAGAGGGCCTATTACACTGCACAGTGTACAAATGAACTAGAGGAACAAATGAAGTTACCCAGGACCAGACAGGACTTGCTCTATGTAAATATAACGGCAGAGTAACGAACCACACAGGTCTTTCAACTCTAAACTATAGGCGGCACATCTCTGCGCACTACCCCATAATCTTCTTTCATCTCTCCTTAAGCCTTGGGGATTCCCCCACCCCTAACTTTACCCTTATTTCTTAAAGCTGCTACTCCCCACTCTTACGTACCCCCCAAACCTACTACAGCAGAAAAATGCAGGTGCCCCAGCTTCCTGATCCTTATTATCTATAAAGACAAATGCGTGCACTTCATTTTCTAAGGAGGAGGACTGAAACAGTAATGAGCGTGGAAAACAAATGACAAGGGTGCAGAATCTCCCACAATTCTCAACAAAACTGCCCTTGGTGAAAGGCCTTGACTCCTTCATGAAATGGTTGCTGGAAACCTTCCATCATCCTCTACTACTCCCATGAACGGGGCTTAGAAATCTGTGGCTCAAGTAGGTCAAGGGAAGAAAATGGGCAGTATGAATTATATTCTGAATTTCAGAGCAACTAAATATTGTATCTCCTCTTATCATTAGGTATAATACAGTAACCTGGATTAGACCAACAAAAATGTAACTAATAGAGTTCCTGGAGGGCCTGCTTTAAAGAATAGACATACATTATTATTATTATTTTTTAGGCTACTCAAATGAACCAGTGGGCAGACACACGTTGTTTTAACAGAGAACGTAATCCCCAGGTGCTACAACTCTAGCACCTAAAGCATTGCCCAGAACAAAGGAAGTATTCAGGTATGGCGGCTGGACTGGATGGCACTTTGAAACCACTGGAGCTATCCCACAATGACGCAGTGAGTTTCCCATCTCGCTACCTATAAGGCACCTGAACAGTTTAGCCCTGCATGTAGCAGAGGTGCTTCAGAGGGGATTTTCAAAAGAGAGTCTGGCAGATGACCCTCAGATAACCTGCCTGCAAACTCATTTATGCTCAGTTGGTCAGCAAGTGTTTTTTCAGCTACAATGTAAAACAGTGGTTCTCATTAGAATCACTGACTGTGCATTAGAATCACCTATGATCTCTTAAAATAAATACTGGTACCCATGAGCCCTACTCTCAGGATTCTGATTTAATTGGTAAAGGCTGAGGCCTATCCATCAGTACTTTTTTCTTTTTTTTTTAGACGGGGTCTTGCTCTGTTGCCGAGGCTGCAGCACAGTGGCGCCATCACAGCTTACTGGAGCCTTGAATTCCTATGCCCAAGCAATCCTCCTCCATCAGCCTCCCAAGTAACTGGCACTACAGGTATGTACCAAAAGACGCCTGGCTAATTTTTTTAATTTTTTGTAGAGACAGGGTCTCACTGTGTTGCCCATGCTTGTCTCAAATTCCTCGGCTCAAGCAATCCTCCCACCTTGGCTTCCCAAAGTGCTGGGATTATAGGCATGAGCCCATCAGTACTTTTTAATGCTTTCTGAGTAATTCTAAAGTGCAGCTAGAGTGGAGAACTACTACTGTGGAAAAAACACTGTAATACAACTTCACAGCTAGCTGACAATTAGTCCTCCGCAGGTCTCATAATTTATAAGAGACCCGCAAGGAAACCAGAAAGCTTGTTCCTCTACTGACACCATAGCCAAAAAGTATCATCTTTAGGGCCTGACTCATCCTTACCTCCTTCGGGAAGCCTTCCCTGCCTCCTCCAGACTATTTTTCTGTCCTCTGATTGTACTTCCTGCAAGTGCTTGCATCTCTGCTTTTACTCATAACCCTTCTGCTTAGAATACTTCATTTTGCTGCTCTCCTTTGCTCTTATTCACCCTTTCAGATCCCACACATGCACCAGCATCTCCATAAAGCCTTTCCTTTCTTTCCTCAGCCTCCACTACACTCTCCAAATTAAATGCCTCTCCAGAGTACTCTTAACTAATCCTGTGCATGTCTAATCACTGAACTTCTGTTATATAAGTGCCTGTCCATTTGTCTGTCTTTCAATGAAACTGTGGGCATCTTGAGAGCAAGAACTGTGACATATTTACCCTGGCAACCCCTGCACTTATTAGCATGTGCCACAGAGTAAGCACTATTGTATGGAAGGATGAAAGGATGGACGAATGGGTAGTAAGTACTCTTTGTGGGGCTTTCATTGCAGACTAAATCGATTAGTGTCCTACCGCATCTCTCGTGTGTTTTTAATATATCTATTTAACTTGGGAAAAAATATTTCCTAGTGATCACTTTTTCCTACCCATAAATTTTATTTGCTAGCTGATGCACCCACAGCCTGAAAAGAACTTGTTTATTACAGTTTCCTGTAATAAAAGACCAAGTCTTAACCTCAAATTATAAGATTACAAAGGGTCTTATCATTTAGTGAACCCTTACTATGTGCTGGAGGCTTTATACACATTATCTCATTTCAGTGTCAACTACTCCTATTTGTCAGTTGTAGAATCTGAGGCTCAGCATGTACAGGAACTTGCTCCAGACCACACTCAGCAGTAGAGCTGGGATTTTAGCGCAGGCTCTCTTCCACAGAGGCTCCTCTCTTCTCCTGCTCAAGTTCTGTCCCTCAAGTAGAGACTATAGGGGTACTACAGCTAAATACTTCCATACAAGGACAGTCTAGAAGCTCCATGGGGACGAAAACCAGACAGACCTGGACCTTCACAGTGCTCTGAGGATCCTGCACATGTTCTAGGGTTGCATCAACATCCAGGGCCACCACCAAACCAGATGTAAACCGCAAGGGGTTGTCTGACTCGCCCGCCGGCTCAATGATGGTAGCTGATGCTTTGTGGATCTGTAAATAAGAAGAAAACATGATGATTCTAAGGCTAGGTCAACCCTGGGCAACAAAACATGATCCTTGCCCTTCTGTCTTCATATCTAATGGGTAAGCACGTGGGAGCCAGTCAGAGGAAGGGCCCTAGCCCAGCTGCTCCACTGGTCAAAGAAGATCACCAAGGTGAACAGTTTTGACTGCCTGGACAGATTTGGCATGAAGGGCTATGACATAGACCCTGACCTGCTCTGGAAGGGGGAGGTGCAGGAAGGTACTCTGCCGCAGCATGGTCTGTAGAATTTTGACCACTTCTGCAGGTTTGGATGTCATAAGTCGGGGCATAAGGTCCAGAAGTTTGTCCACAAAGCTGTCTTGCATGTGGGGCAAATCAGCGATGAAACACCTGGAGGAACAAACAGAAGCAACTGATTACACATTTGTTTACCATAGGCTGAGGCCCAGACATCTGACAAGCCCTAAAGCAGGAGTGAAGAACTGGGAGAAGCTCACAGTTTATGAGTGATAGACAGGTATCAAGATAATTATGCCTTAGAGACACGATCATCATAAAAGCCTCTGTTTATTCAGTAACCACTATGTGTCAGGCATACTCTTAAGTGTTTTACATGATCTTATTTAATACTCCCAGCAATCCTGTGCACCATTAGATTTTTTTTTTTTTTTGAGACACTGTCTCTCTCTCTCTCTCTCTCTCTCTCTCTCTCTCTCTCTCTCTCTCTCTCTCTCTTTTCTCTGTTGCTTGGGAAAGAGTGTAGTGGCATCATCATAGCTTATTGCAACCTCAAACTCCTGGGTTTAGGTGACCTTCCTGCCTCACTTCAGCCTCCCAAGTAGCTGGGACTACAGGTACACACCATCACCCTTGGCTAATTTTTAAATTTTCTGTAGAGGTAGAATCTCACTATTTCCCTGGTCTCAAAATCCTGACCTCAAACAGTCCTCCCAACTCTACCTACCAAAGTGCTAGGATTACAGGATTAGAGGTGTGAGGCACCATGCCTGGCAATTTGGTTTTTTTTTTCATATTACAGATTCATTAATTAACAAATACATTTATAGGGCCTACCAAGTGCCAAGTATTCTAGATACTGGGAACATATAGTAAACAAGAGAGAAGAAAATGGCTATTTCAGTGGAGCTTTATTCAAGGGATGGGAATACTGAGATTCTGAGACAATGACATTGCACTGAAGTTCAGAAAAGTTAAGTAAGTTATTCCCAGCTCCAACTGATTCAATGGTACTTCTGCCTTGTGGAAGGGGATAGTCAAAACACATTTCACTAAGGAGGTAATATCTGTGCAGGAACTCAAAGGCTGAACTAAGAAAGATTATGCAGCTCTAGTTAACAATAGAGGAGAAACTTTGGTAATTCAGAGCCATCATGTTTCCAAAAACCTCTTCAACCCAATTGTGCAAAAACAGACTCTCTACCTTAAAGAATCTAAAACCACATGTAAGACAAGAACTTCTTCAAATTTGAAACCAGGATCTTAAAGAGCCAAGCTAGACTGTAGCATCTGATAGAGAGCATCAACTGTTGGTAAAGGTGGTACTGCAACTCAGCCCTTTGGGAAGCTATCACCACCCAAATGAAAAATGAATGAGAGGTGTACAGTCATAAAAACCCCAGGTCTCATGAGGTTCATGAGGACAGGGACAATGGGCAGAAAAAATGAAATATTAAACTTAATCAAGTGCTTTACAATCCTATAAATGTCTTCCTCCCCGTATTATATTGCCAGCACACCATAGGTCTGGTTGGCTTGACTCCCACTTATTCACCAAGCCTTCCATTCATCAACTGCATCTGTTTTAACTGATTCACTTCATAGTGAACTCTGAGAAAACATCTATTTTACAAAATAAAATTTACCTAAAGAATTACAGAACAATTCTTTGTAGATTATAGAGAAATATTAACGTTTAAGAACAATGGGACAGGCCGAGCGCGGTGGCTCATGCCTGTAATCCTTGCACTCTGGGAGGCCGAGGCAGGTGGATTGCTTGAGGTCAGGAGTTTGAAACCAGCCTGAGCAAGAGCAAGACCCCATCTCTACTAAAAATAGAAAGAAAATAATTGGCCAACTAAAAATATATAGAAAAATTAGCCGGGCATGGTGGCGCATGCCTGTAGTCCCAGCTACTCAGGTGGCTGAGGCAGAAGGATTGCTTGAGCCCAGGAGTTTGAGGTTGTTGTGAGCTAGGCTGACGCCATGACACTCTAGCCGGGGCAACATAGTGAGACTTTGTCTCAAAAAAAAAAAAAAAAAAAAGTAAGAACAATGGGACAGAAGTGAAAAAAATAGACAAGTTGTCATTTTTTTGTTTTCAAGTTTTCTTCACAATCCTTGTCATTTTATGGCCAGCCTGGGTGCTGAATCCAGCTGATCCTGATGTTTTTATTATTCAGTTGTATACTTAGTTTTGAAGATCTAACTTCAAAGGTTATATACCATTAAAGAAAATGCCAAATTAGGGCACACTGCCACAGACGATAGTTTGGCTGCATGGGCTAAATCAAGGAATCTGACTTGTGATTGCTCTTGTAACTTGTAAGTGCTATTCTATGCAAAACCAAGATTTAATAAGCCAGGAGAGTTACAAAATACTTACCTCTGAAAAAAGTCCACTTCCTGTAAAAATTTTTCACACATCCCAAATAAGGGGTCAACTCTGTAGAAAAGAAATGCCAAATAGGTAATAATGATAACCAACTTGCTTATGAAATCTGAATACCGGGGAATGAGGACCAAAAGTCCCAGAAACCTGAGCCTATGTGAAAGGAGAATGAGCATATTACACTATAAAATGATCTCTAAAAGGACTGCAGTAATAGACATTGGGGACTTGGAAAGCAGGAGGGTGGGATGAGAAATTACCTAATGTGTACCACGTACACAATTCAGATGATGGCTACACAAAAAACCCAGACTTCACCAGTAGGCAATATATCCATGTAACAAAACTGCACTTGTACACCCTAAATCTATAAAAATTAAAAAAAAAAAAAAAGATCTCTAAAAGAAATAGAGGACTAGGGACCTAGGGGAAAATATAAGTCAAGATCCTGAGACCTGATTAAATCACTGCAGTGCCGATTAAGCTCAATAAACATTCAAAATCAAAGACTATCACAGGCCATACTTGGCACCAGATTCACTAAGGATACAAGACAGGAGCACAGCTCATAGGTAGTAGTACAGTGTCAAGTTTTCCTTCTGTAGGAATCCTTGCTGCAGTCCACATAGCAGTCTGGGAGCTTTGATCCCACAGCTGACAGGAGTACAAGGAGATGAGATCCACATCAACCAGGTGTGGAGACCACCCTAGCTTAGACGCCCCATGTTCCATAGGTGCAAATATCTCTTGAAACAACTCCAAAGGTATAGCCTCCAGGGATCCCACAATGGATATGTCCAGTTATAAGAATCACTGCACTCAATGAAGCCCAAAGCTATGATGTCTGCATATGGAAACTGCAGTTCATTTATATTTCCTTCTAGTCTAGATGCAATTTACCCAGAGATCATTATTTCCATAGCAATATAGGCTACTATTAATAATATAGTTGACATTATCAGGGTTCCAGCGAGCACACCCAGAAAGTTAATCAAAGGCAAATCCTCATGCAAAATGGGAAAAGGTTTTCTTACTACTTTGCCCACAGACACAGATGTTGTTCCTTCCTCTCTATCTTGGTTTCTTTGCCCTCACAGTACTTAAGAGTAAGTTTTCTTTTTTTTTTTTTTTTTAGACAGTCTCACTCACTCTGTTGCCCTGGCTAGAGTGAGTGCCGTGGCGTCAGCCCAGCTCACAGCAACCTCAAACTCCTGGGTACAAGGGATCCTCCTGCCTCAGCCTCCTGAGTAGCTGGGACTACAGGCATGCGCCACCATGTCCGGCTAATTTTTTCTATATATTTTTAGTTGGCCAATTAATTTCTTTCTATTTTTTAGTAGAGACGGGGTCTTGCTCCGTCTCTGGTTTCGAACCAGGCTGGTTTTGAACTCCTGACCTCAAGCGATCCACCTGCCTCAGCCTCCCAGAGTGCTAGGATTATAGGCGTGAGACACCGCACCTGGCCAAGAGTAAGTTCTCATTTTAGTAAAAGTTTATTGCACACCTAAATAATCCAGGCAACATGCTAGGCCAATATAGCTTACTAATATATATATATATATTTTTGAGACAGAGTCTTATTCTGTTGCCTGATGCCATCATTCTTAAGATGCATCTTTATTTTAAAAAATACCAAAGAAACAAAAAACAGTTTCAATCAAACTATGGCGGCCAGGTGCGGTGGCTCACACCTGTAATCCTAGCACTCTGGGAGGCCGAGGTAGGAGGATCACTTGAGGTTAGGAGTTCAAGACCAGCCTAAGCAAGAGTGAGACCCCATCTCTACTAAAAATAGAAAAAATTAGCTGGGCGTGGTGGCACGTACCTATAGTCCCAGCTAGCTGGGAGGCTGAGGCAGGAGGATTGCTTGAGCCCAGGAGTCTGAAGTTGCTGTGAGCTAGGCTGACACCATGGCACTCTGGCCTGGGCAACAGAGTGAGACTCTGTCTCAAAAAATAAAATAAAATAAAATAAAAAAATAAAAATCAAACTATGGCACATCATCAAAATATCTGATTTCAGAGAAGTTATAATAATAAAAGATGTGCATTTGAGAATCAATGAAATGTGGCAACTTCTATTATCAAAAAGTCTTATAGCTACCATTACATTGAGCTCCTATTAAGAACCAGGTACCATGCTAAGTGTTTTTTACATGTATTATCCCATTTATTCTTCATAGAAATGCCACAAGATAGATGTTACCATTTTCACTTTGCAGATGGGGAAACAAGGCCCAGAGAGGTTAAAAAATCTGTCTGTAATCAAACAACTACTAAGAGGAAAAGTCAGGATTTGAATAAAGTAGTCTGACATCACAGTACCTCCTCTTAATTTGCCTTTACTGTCCAGGAAAAAGCTCACTAGGACCTTCAGAAGAGAAAAAGTGGTTCCTGGAACTGAATTCTTAAAGTAATCTATCAAACAGGACAATATAGAATGTCCTTATTGCCAAATGAAGTCCTGTGTTGTTCTACAGGTGGTCAAGAACCACTGGAGAGATATTCGCAAGGGAGAGACATGATCAGATGCCAAGGATCTAAGCTGATCCAAGAACAGAACTTGGAATATCTGAAAAAATGAATAGATTACACATCGCTTAGCTCATCTTTCCTAAATCTCATTTTATTTATCATTAACCTTGGTGCGATGTCTGAGTGCATTTGGAAGTGTCTTTGAAAAGAGCATGCCACACCTTTTGGCTAACCTCACAACTTACCCTCGAGTAGTTCGTGCCGTTACTATAAGTTGCAAAGCTTTGGCCTGCAGCCTCATATGATGTATAATCACCACCTGCTTATTCTCCACACCACTGTACATGAACTCCATTTTGTAGGTCTCTTCCATGATCTATAAATAAAAAGTAACTAACAATCAGTAAAAATATCATAGTCTTAACTAGAAAGCAGCACAGAATTCTACTGTTTAATGATCTTAGGTAAAACTCTGAATTTGAGACTTTGAGTCTCTATGCTTTAAATGTTGAAAGAAATTAGTACAGTGTGTCCTATGAAAAGAGAATAAATTATTTTGTCAATTACAAAAAAAAAAAAAGACTTTCTGGTAATAAAAGAAAAAGACTTTATCTGGTAATAAAATCATCTTACTTGTTGATAGGAAGATATGAAGGTTTAATCACTGATAAAATTGCAAAGCACTGAAAGCACTGCTTGTTACCGAAAACCAAACTCACTGTGCAGTGGGAACATATTAATATATATTATGCACTGAAACCCAATCCCCAGAAACTCCTCAAGAATTAAGCACAGGAACCATTAACCACATGTTAGTCATCCAGACTGCTCTATGGGCCACGTCTGTTTGAGGGAGTTTGAGAAGGGAATTAAGTGCAGAAAACAGTATCTATGACCCCAGATCAAGCCCAGAGAATCTTACGTTCTTGCTGAATTCTATCCAAATAAGATACTTCCATCCAAATGATGCTTCTCTTTCCCTTTTGTGCTTGCCTCCCTTTGAACACTTTAGGGTCAGAGAAATGACTCTAGGCTCTCCTACAATTGGCAGTAAGGCAAGTTACTTAATTATGTGGTACCTCAGTTTCCCTATCTATAAAAAGGAAAGAAATAGCACCACCAACATACAATTTAAAGTATCAAATGGGGCATGGAAAGTGCTCAGTACAGCATCTGGTATATAGCAATGGTAATTCCTTTTCTCTCTTCCTTCCAAACTACTACTCCCTGGTTTCATCCTTCCCAATGTGGTCCAATTTGGGGTTCTAATCATTAAGTGCTACTCCCCTACAATAAGCCACATACCAGGTCTGAGAGGGAGTCTAGATCAGATGAGAGATTGAGTGGTATAGTAGAAAGAAAACAGATTCTGAGTATCAAAGGACCTTGACTCTACTACTTATATAGCTCTATGAATTTAATCTTGCTAAGCCTTAACTGCCTCTTCTGTAAAATGAATATAATATTTATTCTTATCTAATGGGATTACTGTGAGGATTAATTAAGATAACGGACTTGAAATCATTTAGGGAACTGTAATGTAATAATCACAGTCACCACCATTAGCTTCTTACTGGGTCATATACAGATTTACTATCTGGAAGACATGATTCACAGGAGTTGACAAAGTCTCCATATTTGAGGACAAAGGGGAACTGCTCAAAGCTAGAAAAAAATAAACTCAAGGCAAATAAAATTAAATGCTACTTAATGAACTAATCAGAAATTTAAGGAACTCTTAACATTCAAGAAATGGGACAGGCTAAAGAGATAACCTCAAAATTAGTTAAGCTATATTTTCAGATGAAAAATTCATAGTATTTATTAGATTTTAGTATATCCAAAATACAAACTGATATTTTGGAACACAAAAGACTCTTAGAGGCCGGGCGTGGTGGCTCATGCCATTAATCTTAGCACTCTGGGAGGCCGAGATGGGTAGATTGCTCAAGGTCAGGAGTTCGAAACCAGCCTGAGCAAGAGCAAGACCCCGTTTCTACTAAAAAATAGAAAGAAATTAATTGGCCAGCTAAAAATATACAGAAAAAATTAGCCGGGCATGATGGTGCATGCCTGTAGTACCAGCTACCCAGGAGGCTGAGGCAGAAGGCTCGCTTAAGCCCAGGAGTTTGAGGTTGCTGTGAGCTAGGCTGACGCCACGGCACTCACTCTAGCTAGCCTGGGCAACAGAATGAGACTCTGTCTCAAAAAAAAAAAAAAAAAAAGAATCTTAGAAATCATCTATTCAACTGACACACTTTACAAAGGAAGAAAAATCCAGGGAGGTTAAGTAACTTGCTCAATATCACTCAGCAAATCAGAGACAGACCTGGGACTAGAACTGACTCCAAAGCTAGTGTTGTGTCCCCTAATTATGCTGCTTCTCATATCACTGACTTCTGACAAAGCCTGAAATTAGGGAGGCCACAGAAGAGGCATGGGGCCATGGGAAGGCCTCTGGCTCTACCTTGGACTGCACAATTGCTGGGAGAGAGATCTACTAGAGAGGAAGGTCTGAATAAACTTACCTGTTTTGCTGCTGCTGAGGCCAAATCACTTTGCCTCAAATACAAAGGGGCAGCTACATTCCACAGCTTTTCCTGTAAGGCCTACACAGACAAATTAGGAGAGAACAGAACACTGACATCACAAAGACTGGCATATCATTTGAGATTTATGTTTTTGTTTTGCTTCAAAAGTCTACCATGAATAGGATGCCCTCTCAATCAATCTTATTCTTTTAAGCCAGTAAGTCCTACCTATCATGGAGAAAGAGGTGACCAATGCCTTGGGCTAAATGAATTCCTGCCCATTTGATCAAATTTCTGGCCCAAAGGCCCTGAGTCACACACCAATGCTTGGAGCAGAGTACAGGAGCCATGAAGGCTTCACCAGAATGTGCAGGCAAGCCAGCTTCCTGAGCTCTGCATGCTCCTTGTTTCCAGAGCCACTGGACTACCTGAGCCACCTAGACCCTTCTTCCTTGAATGTGGTTCTTTTTTCTTTGCCCATCTGCTCATTATGCTTTGAATAACCAACCCCCTCTTCACTTTAGCAACATACCCAAACTAGAAATCGAGCAGCTTTTCCTAGATTCCTTCCTCTCTTAATCTTTCTACATTTAATACCATCACTTACAACCATGACTTTTACCTTTCATCTCTCTCCTTACCTATCCATCCACATGATCTCATCTCTTATCTAAACCTGTTAGAGCCCCTGATTTTCTCAGTCCTTAATTATAGATGTTAATAAAATGACATTTCAGGAAACCTACACTAACACTGTCTAATAGAAACATAATGTGAGCCAAATATGAAATTTTAAATCTCCTTGTAGCCACATTTTAAAAATTAAAAATAAATAGGTGAAATTAATGTTTTTTAAAAAAGTTTATTTAACCCAGTATATCTAAGATATATACCATGCAATGTTTTTTAAATTACTAAGATAGTTTACATTTTTTTCATACTAAGTTTAAGAAATTCAGTGTTTATTTTGTACTTACACCACATCACAGTTTGAAGTAATAACATTTCAAGTCTCAATAGTCACATCTATCTGGTAGCTATCATATTAAATAGCAGTAGGTCTAGACTATAGATAGACTATGGAAATGTCTTAAACATTTACTTCCAATCATTTCTCATATGGCTGATTTTTATATAGATGTAGTCAGAAAGCAGAATTAATTTTGTATCCTTTCTTGGGATTTGGATCATAATCCCAAAAAACAATCTCAAATATTGAAATTATGAAAGACTACAATCCTGAATGAAATACTGAAAGCCCAATTCTGGGGCAGGGATTAGTGTATTTTGGTTGCCTGCAGATTAGCTGCATCATGTAGATGGAACTACTACCTTGCTACTGTCTTTAATTGGGAATTTAAGTATGGTTTAAGGAGATGTGTATGGGTGCCAAGTTGACAAGGGGTGGACTTGTAGACTTAATTTTAGGTGTCATTTTGACTGGATTAAGGAATACCGAGAAACTTGGTAAAGCATTACTCTGGGTGTGTCTGTAAGACTGTTTCTAGAGAAGAACAGTGTGTGAGTCTGAGTGGACTAGGTGGGGACTAGCTGCCCTCAGTGTTGGTGGGCACCATCCAATCAGCCAAGGGCCCAGAAAGAACAAATACAGAAGGCAAAATGGTCTCTCTCTGACAGGTGGGATAGACGTTTCTCCTGCTGCCTGGGTATCAGAAACTTGACTCCACAAAAGTGCGTTATCACAACACTGACTTTGTAAGGATGGTGCATGTATGGAAAAGCATTGAAACTTCCTCAGTAAATGAAGAGACTTTCTTTTTGAACAACTGAATTTGGAAAAGATAAAATTTCTTAAGATCTCAGCTCATTGGGTGACTACATATGCAGAAGTTACCCACAGCAGTTTTCCATTGATGTTATCAAAAGACTTTGCCTGTTTGTCACCATATTTCAGATGATTACAGTTACTATATGAAGCTAGATGTACACAATTACCAACTATAGTGATATAAATTTTCCTTTTTGATCTTTCTTTATTTATATGGTTTCTCTATTCATAACTGTTCTACCCATGTGACTCCTCATTAGTACACCTGAGTGTTTTATGTTTGCAAAAATGTTATTGTTGTCTATTGTATTGCGTAAAGTGACCTATGAAGTGTTCTGTTGTGTTGTTATATGTTTCTCAAAAAAATCCCCTTTAAAAAATGTAAATATCTTTTAAAGAATTTTTAAATTATTTTCCCAGAATTATATTTTTGGGATTTTGATCTTTTCAGGATTATGATTTTTGGAATTTTAGACATTAAGGATTTTGATCTTTCGGGAGTTCAACATTCAGGATTATGGTGTTTGGGACTGTGTCCTTCAGGATTATAATTGGCTCCCCTTTTCTGGGTACATAACATTATACCCTAAGTATTCTGTCATCTTATTGTATAATTTTTCATAACGATCATTACTGACTATAGAATATAGTGTTGTGCCACAATTTATTTAGCTCTTCTCCTATTATTAAACACGTCTGTCTCAGGGTCTAGGTCTGGGCCCCATACCTACTCGGTCACTTGACAATGAGAAACAAACATACTTCTGTATTCCTTTTAGGAGTAATCTCATCTCTTTTTCTCACCCATATTTTGCCACTATAGAAAAGTAGATTCTTTTCAAAGGATTCCTTGTATTCCTGGGGTTTCACAGAGGCTTGGACAACGCAAACAACTTTGCAAAGGGGCATGAAGGAACTTCTTGGGGTGATGGAAATGTTCTATTATGTTGCTTGTGGTAGTGGTTACACAGGTATACACATTTGAAAGAATTTATCTAGCCTAGCAAGGACTGTTTAAATACCAACTCAACTAACAGTACACACCCACCTTCACATGTATATAAACACACCACCTGCACAACCCAATGCAGAACATTTAGCACAAGCTACACATCTTACATCAGAAAATCATTTTTGACTTCCCCATTTATTCTGACTTTGCTCAAATATCATTAATCACATTGAAGACTCTGAACATTTAGAATTAAAGCCAAGATAAAAGTTTACCAAGTGAGAAGTGCTCTCCTCTATCCTAAGACTAAATTTATAATAAAACTCTACTGCAGAAGCTGAATGCTATTGAACTAGTTTAATTGGCTTTTTATTTTTTTAAGGTTTTAAAGGTTTCTCTTTGAAAATTCATTCAACTTCATTCACAAAACACTAAAGCAATATATTACAAGGATTTAATTACATGGTTATAGATTATAATAAACTAAGCATGCATTCATAAAACTGAAGAAATATAAAGAAACACACTCAAAGCAGTGTAAAAATAGACAATTCATATAGTTAAATAAAAATTACAGGCCAGGTGCGGTGGCTCACGCCTGTAATCCTTGCACTCTGGGATGCCGAGGTGGGCGGATTGCTCAAAGGTCAAGAGTTCAAAACCAGCCTGAGCAAGAGTGAGACCTCATCTCTACTAAAAATACAAAGAAATTAATTGGCCAACTAAAAATATATGTAAAAAATTAGCCGGGCATAGTGGCGCATGCCTGTAGTCCCAGCTACTCGGGAGGCTGAGGCAGGAGGATC
>CAUYRT010071400.1:0-18158 GCA_963574885.1 Lepilemur ruficaudatus
AAGAAGAAGAAAGATCTCAAATAACTCTACAGGTCAAGAAACTAAAAAAAGGAACAAACTAAATCCAATGTTAGCAGAAGGAAGGAAATGATAAAGAGTAGAGAATGGAAAAATAACTGAATAAATCAACAAAAATAAGAGTTGTTTTTGAAAAGAACAACAAACTTGATAAACCTTTAAGAAAAAAGATGACTCAAAAAAAATCAGAAATGAAAGAGGAGACATTACAATTGATGCTACAGAAATAAAAAGGATTATAAGACAGTACTCTGAACAGTTATATGCCAGTAAATTGAATAATCTTGAAGAAATGGATAAATTCTTAGAAACATACAATCAATGAAATCATGAAGAAATAGAAAATCTGAACAGACCTATAACTAGTAAGGACAGTTAATCAGTAATCAAAAACCTTCCGACAAAGAATAGCGTAGCACTAGATGACTTCATTGGTGAGTTCTACCAAACATTAAAAGAAGAATCAATGCCAATCCTTCTTAAACTCCTCTAAACAACTGAAGAGTGAATACTTCCAAAACTCATTTAATGAGGCCAGTGTTTCCCTGACAGCAAAGCCAGAAAATGACACTATAAGAAAACTATAGGGCCAGGCACAGTGGCTTATGCCTATAATCCTAGCACTCTGGGAGGCCGAGGCGGGAGGATTGCTTGAGGTCACGAGTCTGAGCAAGAGTGAGACCCCACCTCTACTAAAAATAGAAAAATTAGTCGGGTGTCATGATGCATGCCTGTAGTCCCAGCTACATGGGAGGGTGAGGCAGGAGGATAGCTTAAGTCCAGGAGTTTGAGGTTGCAGTGAGCTATGATGATGCCACTGCTCTCTAGCAAGGGTGACAGAGCAAGACTCTGTCTCAAAAAAACAAAAAACAATGAACAAACAAAAAAACTACAGACCAATATCCCTAAAGAATACAGATGAAAAAAAATCCCTCAACAAAATACGAGCAAACAGAATTCATCCGTACATTAAAATGATCATATACCATATATCCTTAAATACAAGGATGGTTCAAAATATGAAAATCAATGTGATATACTGCAGTAGCAAAATAGAGGATAAAAATTATATGATCATCCTAATAGATACACAAAAAGTACTTGACAAAATTCAATACCCTTTCATGATAAAAACTCTCAACAAACTAGTAGTAGAAGGAAAACATAATAAATGCCATATGAAAAGCCCACAGGTAACATCACATGCAAGGGTTAAGAACCGAAAGCTTTTCCTTCAAGACAACAAGGCAAGGGATGTCCATAGTTCCTACTTCTTTTTAACACAGTACTGGAAGTCCTAGCCAGAAATACTAGGTAAGAAAAAGAAATAAAAGAAATCCAAATTGGAAAGGAAGAGGGAAAATTATTTCCCTTCACAGATGACATGATCTTATATGTATAAAATCCTAAAGATGTCCCCCCCCAAAACCCCCAAACAAACTCTGTTAGAACTAATAAATCCAATACAGTCACAGGATTCAAAAATCACACAGAAATCAGTTGCATGTCTATACACTAACAACCAGAAAAAAAATTTAGGGGAAAATTCCATTTATAATAGCATTAAAAAGAAGAAAATATTTAGGAATAAAAATGTAACTGAGTAGGCAAAAGACTTGTACACTGAAAATTACAAAACATTACTGAAAAACATTAAAGATGACACGAAGAAATCACATGTTCATGGATCCACAAGACTAAATATTGTTAAAATATTCATACTACTGGAACTGATCTACAGATTCAGTACAATGCCTATCAAAATCCCAATGGCATTTTTTACAGAAATAGAAAAAAAATCCTAGAATTCATATAGAGCCACAGAGAATGATAAATAGGCAAAACAATCTTGAGGAAAAAGATAAAAGGTGCTGCCATAATACTTCCTGATTTTAAAACATATTACAAAACTATAGTAATCAAAAAAGTATCATACTGGCTAAAAAGAAAGACACACACCAATGGAACAGAATAGAGAGCCCAGAAAGAAAACCGTACATATATGGTCAATTGATCTTCAACAAGGGTGTCAACAGAGATACACAATGGGGAAAGGATAGTCTCATCAACAAACGATACTGGGAAAACAGGATATTCACATGCAGAGAAATGAAATTGGACTCTTACAGTATACCAAGTGAAAATCCACTCAAAATGGATTCAAGACTTAAAACTCTAAGATCTGAAAGAGTAAAGCTCCTAGAAGAAAATGGGGGGGGGGGGTGGGAATTCATAATATTGGTCTTGGCAACAATTTCTTGGCTATGACACCAAAAGCACATGCAATAAAAGCAAAAATAGACAAGAGGAACCACATTAAACTAAAAAGTTTGTGTATAGGAAGGTAAACAATCAGTACAGTGAAAAGGCAACCTATGGAATGAAAGAAAAATATCTGCAAACCACATATCTGATAAAGGGTTAATCTCCAAAATATATAGGGAATTCCTACACCTCAACAGCCAAAAACCAACAAACAGATAAGCCCAAATAACCCAAATAAAAAATGGGCAAAGTACTTGAACAGATATTTCTCCAAAGAAGACATACAGATGGCCAACAGGTATATGAAAATATACTCAACATCACTAATCAGGAAAATGCAAACCAAATCCACAATGAGATGTAATTATCATCTCATACCTACTGCCAGTATCAGAAACAAAAAAAAAAGGGAAAATAACAAGCATTAGGGAGGACGTGGAGAAACTGGAATGTCAAACAGTGCAGTTGCTATGGAGAATGGTATGGAGGTTCCTCAAAAAGTTAAAACTTCAACTACCATACGATCCACCAATTCCACTCTTGGTATTTATTTTAAAAAACTGAAATCAGGATCTTCAAGAGATAGCTACACTCCCATGTTCACTGCAGCACTGTTCCCAATAACCAAGAGGTAGAACAACATAAATGTCTATTGACAGATGAATAAAGAAAATACGGTATAATGTATACATATAATAAAATGTATTCATAAAATAGTTATTCAGCTATAGAAAAGAAGGAAATCTTGTCAGATACTACAATATGAATGAATCTTGAGGACATTGGGCAAAGTGAAACGAGCCAGTAACAGAAAGACAAATACAGCATGATTCAATTTATATGACGTACCTAAAATAGTCAAACTCAGAAACAGAAAGTGCAATGGTGGTTGCCAGTGGATGAGAGGAGGAGGAAATGGGGAATTGGTGTTCAACTGGTTTAAAATTTCAGTTATGCAAAATTAAAAAGTTCTAGAGATCTGTATAATATTGTGCTTATAGTCAACCATATTGTACCGTACACTTAAAAAGCTGTTAATAAGATAGATTGCATGTTATGTGTTTTTACCACAACAAAAAACCCACAGCTTGTCACTAGTAGTTACTATAGATTTCACTGTAAACCCAGCTGAGAATCTTACCAGATATATAGCGACTTGGGTTACTCCTGAAGCGATCATCCACCAGAATAAGAGCTCCCCAATCATTTCTATGTCGAATACACCTACAAAAAATAGGGGGAAGATCAAATTATAATGTTAAAAATAAAAGCCAGGTGTCTAGTGGGACAGACAGAAATTTGAAAAACTCAATGGTGTGTGAGAGTTATTTCTTCCTTTCATTCCCTCCCTCCCTTCCTTCTCTCTCTCTCTCTTTCCTCTTTTTTCTTTTCTTTCGACACAGAATCTGTCACCCCGGGTAGAGTACAGTGGTGTCATCATAGCTCATTGCAACCTCAAACTCTCCTGGGCTTAAGAGATCCTCTTGCCTCAGCCTCCTGAGTAACTGGGACTATAGAAGCGTGCCATGACACACAGCTAATTTTTCTATTTTTAGTAGAGACGGGGTCTGTCCCTTTTGCTCAGGCTGGTCTCCAACTCCTGAGCTCAAGGAATCCTCCATCCTTGGCCTCCCAGAATGTTAGGATTATAGCTGTGAGCCACTGTGCCCAGACTATATATTTCTTTAATTAATTCATTATTATTGAAAGTTATAGAAGCTACCCAGTACGATGTACCAAAAGAGGTGTATAAAAAATCCCCTACTTCTCCCAACTATTGATAACTTGTATCCAAAAATGTTATATGCATTTTATTTTGAAATCAAGAAAATTATAGAAAATATTTTCCAAGACCTTTTTACTTAGCTACAAAGACCATTTTTTACCTTAAGTATTAACAATTATGTTTTATGTAGACATCCTTTTTACTAGTTTGAGTTTTTATCATGAGTGAACACATAATTTTGTCAAAAATATTTTAAAATAAATTGATACAATCATGTAGTTTTTCTTCGTTCAACTGCTAATATAGGAAATCACACTGGTTCATTTCCAAATATTGAACCAGTGTGTATTCCTAGGTTAATCATATGTGGTCGTGGTTCATTCTAGATTGTTGGATTCAAGTTACTAGTATTTAAAAAATATTTAAAAATAATTATTTAAAAAACTTAACGTATACAATTCAATAGTTTTTAGTACAATTACAAGGCTGTACAACCTATAGCATTATCCATTCCAGAACACTTTCTTCACCCCAAAAAGAAACCCTGTACTCATTAGCAGTCACTCCAAATTATCCTAATTATTTCCCATTATCTCTGGCAACAACTAATGTACTCTGTCCCTCAAGATTTGCCTATTCTCGACATTTTACTTAACTGGAATTATATTAATATGTAGCATTTTGTATCTGGCTTATTTTACTTAGTGGGATGTTTTCAAGATTCACTCATATCATGTATCAGTACTTGATAAGTTAATAGACAATTGCATTGTTCCCACTTTTTGACTATTATGAATAAGGCTGCCAGGGTATTTTCCAATTGCCCTTGTGATTTCTTCTTTAACCCACTGGTTGTTTAAAGAGTGTGTGATTGAATTTTGACATATTTTTGAGTTTTCCTTTTTTCTTCTGTTACTGATTTCTAGTTTCATTCTTTGTGGTTAAAGATACTTTTAATGATTTCAACCTTACAAAATTTATGAAAACTTATTTTACAGCCTAACATATGGTCTATCCTGAAGAATGTGCCATGTTAACTGGAGAAGAATGTATATTCTGTTGTTGTTGAATGAAGTGTGCTATAGGTATCTGCTAGGTTTATCTGGAGTTGTTGGTTTAGTTTTGTTCAAGAGTTCTACTTTCTGTTGATTTCATATAAAGAATATCTCTTCGTTGATATTCTCTAATTGGTGAGGTGAGGCACCATTCCCATAATTTCCTATAGTTCTTTTGACTTAGTTTCCTTAGTTCTTGAACATATTTAAACTAGCTTTATTTGCTAAGTAAAATGACTGGGCTTCCTCAGGGACAGGTTCTATTGATTATTTTTTCTCGTAGTGTATGGATACACTTTTTTCTTTCTTTGCCTGTATAATAATTTTTTTTGAAAACAGTACTTTTTTTTTTTTTTGGAGACATGGTCTCACTCTGTTGCCTAGGCTAGTGTATAATGGTGTGATCATAGTTCACTATAACCTCGAACTCCTGGGCTCAAGTGATCCTCCTGCCTCAGCCTCCTGAGTAGATGAGGTATGCATTACATACAGGTATGCACCACCACACCCAGCTAATTTCTTTTAAAATTATTTATGAAGACAGGGTCTTGCTATGTTGCCCAGGCTGGTCTTGAACTCCTGGCCTCAAGCAATTCTCCTGCGTTGGCCTCCCACACTGCTGGGATTTACAGGCGTGAACCACTACGCCTGGCCCAAAACAGTACACTTTAAATAATATAATGTGGCAAGTCTAGAAATCAGGTTATTCTCCCTCCTCAAGGTATTTTGTTGTCATGACTTTCCTGAAATAATTCTGTAAAGTCTGTATTCTGTCACGTGTGGCCATTGAAGACTGCTTGGTTAGCTTAGTAGTCAGCTAGTGATAAGATAGAGATTTCTTTAAATGTCTAGGACCAATATATCCCCCATTCTTTGCCAGGAGGCTCTGCACGTGTGTTGGGACACACTTTCAACCCTCAGCAAGGCAGGTAACAACTCTGCCTCAGTCTTCATTTTCTGTTTCAGCAGAGCATCAAGGTGATAGCTTAGGGCTGCCTTAGGTCTTTTCTTAGCATGTGTATATTCCTGGTCATGAGCATAGTCTTTCTTATACATATACATGTTCCACTAAAATACCAGGAATATATGAGAACTTTTAAAGGCCTCTATGGACATCTCATTTGTCAGCTTTTCTGTTTAATTTTTTTCTTAGCTAGCCTCTTAATTGCCCCTAATATCATTCGTTGTCTCAGGCAGCTATAAAGTTAAACAATTGCCTGGGTAAGTTCTGGGTCAAGTCAAATAAAGATAGCCTTGTGAGCAGGGTCTTCCAGGGGACAGGTAATATAATGGCAATTCTCTGGGAACGCACTCCAGCCCCATTTTTCCCCTTCATGACTATCAGGTTGCTGGCTTTCACCGTGATTTCGGACTGTAGGTTTATAAGGCTACTGTGAACTTGGAGAGAGGGGGATAGGAATAGAGCAAGTTCAAATTCCACAAAGCTCACTGTTTGTAATGAGATTCAGTCATTTTTCATAAATAAATGCTTTCTGGAAATGCTGTAACCTTTGGCTAATATTTAGAGTTTTGATAAAGTTGATTGTAACTGCTTCCTATTTTCTCATTGCTTTTAGAATTTTCAGAAGTCTTTGCCAGTTTTGAGGACCTCGTCCAATTTGCTAATACTTGAAGAACATCTTCAGCAATGTTCAAGAGGGATATTGAGCTGTAGTTTTCTTCTCGTTTTCTTTTGTTTCTGTACAGTCTTCACCTGGTTTTAACAGCTGGACTCATAAAATAAATTGGAAAGGATTCCATCTTCTATATTATAGAAGTGATCATGTAGAATTGGTGCTATTAATATTTCTTCTTTAAATGTTTGGTAGTATTTGCTAGTGAACCCATCTGTGTGGAGAATTTTTTTGGAAGGCTTTTAACTATAATTTGATTTCTTTGATAGAGGACTACTCACCTATTTCATCTTGGGGTCAGTTTTGGTATTCTGCAGGTTTTGAGGAATTATCCATTTCATCTGAGTTATCAAATGTATATGTATAGAATTATTCACAGTATTCTCATATTCTCTTTTAATGGCTGTGGAATCTATAGTAACATCACTTCTTTTATTCCTGATATTAGTAATTGTGGCTTCTCTGTTTTTGTCAATTTTGCTAGAGGTTTATCGACTTGATTGATCTTTTCAAAGAGACTGATTTCAGTTTAGTTGATTTCCTTTGTTGTTGTTTTCAATTTCATTGATTTATACTTGTTTTTATCATTTCCTTTTTTTCTGTTTGCTTTACATTTATTTTGCTCTTCTTTTTCTAGCTGCTTAACGTAGAAACTCAAATCATTGATTTGACATCTTCTTTTCTAAAATAAGCATTCGATAATATAAATTTCCTTCTGAGCACTGCTTTTGCTGCAGCCCGAAAGTTTTGATCAGTTCAAAATATTTTCTAAGTTTACTTGAGAGTTCCTTTCCTATCTATGGATTAATTAGAAGTATCCTGATTAAATTGTTTAATTTTATTATGATCAGAGATCATACTTAGTATGACTTTTTAATGGTCATCCAGGCACGGCAATGGTTTACACTGTAACTATCTATGTGCACTTGAAATAATGTTTACTTTCTTACTGTTAAGTGGAGTGCTCTGTAATGTCAGTTCAATCCTGTTGGTTAATAATGTTGTTCAAGGCCGGGCCCCGTGGCTTATGCCTGTAATCCTAGCACTCTGGGAAGCCAAGGCGGGAGGATCGCTCAAGGTCAGGAGTTCGAAACCAGCCTGAGCAAGAGTGAGACCCCGTCTCTACTAAAAATAGAAAGAAATTAATTGGCCAACTAAAAATATATAGAAAAAATTAGCTGGGCATGGTGGCACATGCCTGTAGTCCCAGCTACTCGGGAGCTGAGGCAGGAGGATTGCTTGAGCCCAGGAGTCTGAGGTTGCTGTGAGCTAGGCTGACGCCACGGCACTCTAGCCTGGGCAACAGAGTGAGACTCTGTCTCAAAAAAAAACAGATGCACCACTGATGTGTGAATATCACAAACAGAAAGTAATATTTTTATTATGTAATTGCTTTATTGGGTTGATTCTATACAAGTTTTCTATGATCTGTTTTTGAGAAATCAAAGTGAAATAGTTTTCTAAGGGATTTGGCAGAAAATGGTACGTGTGTGTGTGCACGCACCTGACAGAGGACAAAATCAAATACCCAAAGGGAGGATGACAAAACTGGAGTAAAAGTAAACACTTTGTGAAGCCAGTACAAATATCCTCAATATGAGGGCTCTCAGTGAAGAATTTAATATCAAAGATTTTTCTTACAATTGGAAGAAAAGCTGATTAATTTAAAAGTATAGACTGGGTGCGGTAGCTTATGCTTATAATCCCAATACTTTGAGAGGCCAAGGTGAAAGGATTGCTTGAGACCAGGAGTTCACGTCCAGCCTGAGCAACATAGCAAGACCCCATCTCTACAAATAAAAAATAAAAATAAAAAAAAATTAGCTGGGTATGGTGGACTACACCTATAGTCCCAACTACTTGGGAGTCTGAGGCAAGAGGATCACTTGAACCCAGGAATTCGAGGTTGCAGTGAGCTGTGAGCACACTCTTTCATGCAAAGGACTTCATGCTATGAACTATGCAGCCAAGAATATATTTATAGAGGTGAACAAGCAACCAACTTTAGATTTTAGACATATTAGAGCACATTTCAATTTCTTCTTGAAAAGGAAATTCAATGGGAACCCATAGAGGTATTATATAGACTAAACTAAGCAACCAGTATTTAAAATAATGGGAAAATAATTCTGGGAATGGAATGTGCTAATTTAGATTGAGCACCCATAGAAAACACCTTCAAGAAGGTGACACTTAAGATATCATCTGATTGACAAAATGGAGCCAGCTATGCCTAAATTTAGGGCAAGAACATTCAAAGCAGAGGGGTATACTTACTATAAAAATTTAACATATTCGAGAGGGGAAAAGAAGGCAAGTGGGGCTAGAACATAGTGGGAGAAGGGGAGAGAATAGGAAAGCAAAGCAGAGACAGAAGCCAAGTCAGATAATGTGGAGTCACATTATCTGTAAGTCACATTATCTTGTAAGTCAGGGTACAGAGTGGAATTTTATTTCAAGAGCCAGGTAGGCTAATAAGGGATTTAAAGGGACTTGACAATTGGATGCTAGGTTGAGGATGGATTGGGAGGTGCAATAATGAAAGCACGATGTGATGGTTAACTTTACGTGTCAACTTGGCAGGGCCACAGGGTGCCCAGATATTTGGTCAAACATTATTCTGGATATTTCGGTGAAGGCGTTTTTTTGGATGAGATTAACGCTGAAATCAGTGGACTTTGAGTAAAACAGATTGCCCTCTCTAATGTGGGTGAGCCTCATTCTGTCAGGTGAAGGCCTGAACAGAACAAACAGACTGGCCTTCCCTGAACAAGAGAGAAATCTCCAGCAGACTATCTTTGGACTTCATCTACAACCAGCATCGGTTCTTCCTACTTCTACAGTAAACAGCCTTCAGACATGAACTGAAATATTAACTTCTTTTGGGTCTCCAACACACCTCCCCACTCTACAGATTTTGGGCTTGCCAGACTTCGTGCTCATGAGCCAATTCCTTATAATAAATCTCTTTATATACATATGCACACACTCACACATATCCTATTGGTTCTGCTTTTCCAGAGAACCCTGACTAATGCACATGGTGACCTGGTGACCACCTAGATAGGTACTACAGTAGTCTGGAGGGGAAATAACGGTGACTTGAATTAGGGTGTTGGTAGGAAAGATGGAGAGAGAAGTAGATTCAGGAGAAGAATTGGAAATTGAGGAAATGAGATTTGTAATGGTTTAGATGTGGGAGACTGAGGGGAGGAGAGGGATCAGGAAGACACCCAGGTTCTAGGCTTGAGCAGCAGCTGGATAGTGATGGATAAAAATTAACACTGAAGAAGGGGTAGTTCTGAAGGTAAGGGATATGCTAAATATGAGATGCCCATTGATGCCTAAGTAGAGACATCAAATAGATAATCAACACATATATCTGTAGTGTAAGAGCAGACTTGGGAATCATCAGCAAATAGGTGATATTTAATTCTCTGAGAATGAGTCAATTTTCAAAATTGCTGAAAGAATAGATCCTAAGTGTTCTCACTACAAAAAAAAATGGCACGTACATGAGGTGGTGGACACGTTAATTAGCTCGTTAGAGTAATTTCACAACGTACACATATATCAGCACATCACATTGTACCCCATAAGTATAAACAGTTATTCTGTCATCAAAGATAAAATTTAAATTTAAAAAAATGTAAAAAGAAGAGGAGCACTTGGCCATATTCAACTTTTACAAGAAATTTAGCTGTGAAGAATGGAACAATGAGGCACAATGTTCTTAAAAAGCAGTGTAGGACAGATATTTCTTCCTTCAGATGGAGGCCAAAGTATGTTTGTAGGTTGACAGCAAGGATTCAAGAAAGAAGAAGAAGCTGATCACCGTGGGGTGAAGGGGAATTTCAGGAGTGATGTTCTAGAGAAGTGAGAGGGAATGATGGGAGAAACCAGAGTGCACATGGAGGGCTTGGGCTCAAAGAGATCCCACCACACTCTCCTAGAATGGTGCCTGCAAGACTGTGATTATACTGACAGATCACCAGGGTATTCTTATCCTTGAAACAGTTTGTAGCCAGCATTCCTGGAAACTGTGGTGTAATAGATTTTGCCATTTCAAATTTTCATGGTTTGGCTGACCCACAATGGAGTAAGGACACAGATCTGGTTCTGTGAAAGTGTGGTGTGGGCTCTAAAGAGAGGATCCGCTTTTGATAGCTTGTGTTTCCATATTTACAGTGCAAACATAGAGGCCAGGAAAACTGGATATTTAATGCATCTGAATCAAAGCCCTCAAAGCACAATAATCTTGCAAGTAATACCATCATCAGAAACTAGCTTTTCTGAATTATGTATAAACCAGCCCTGTTTTTGATTGGCAAAAAATTCTAAGACTCTTGTTCTTATGACTTCTCTAAAGTGCCATTTGTGTATATTTGCCATCTGTGCTACAATTTTTTGATAACTTATTATTTATTTTATTGAAACATTCCAAAATGCCTTTTCAAATTACATTATTGAAACTTTATTAATTTTTTTATTGTAGTAAAATGTAGATAATATGACTTTACCATCTTAACCATTTTTAAGTGTACAGTTCAGTGGCATTGTGTATAATAATTCATATTGTTATCAACCATCACCACTATCCATCTCCCTAAACTGAAGCTCTATACCCATTAAATAACTTCCCCCTTTCCCCTCTCCAAGGCCCTGGGAACGCCAATTCTACTTTCTGTCTCTCTGTGAATTTGTCTATTATAGGTACTTCATATAAGTGGAATCATACAATATTTGTCCTTTTGTGTCTGGTTTATTTCACTAAGCATAATGTCTTCAAGGTTCAGCCATGCTTTAGCAGGTGTCAGAACTTCACTCCTTTTTAAGGTTGTGTTACATATATATATATATATATATATATATATATATTTTGGAGACAGAGTCTCACTCTGTTGCCCGGGCTAGAGTGCCATGGTGTCAGCCTAGCTCACAGCAACCTCAAACTCCTGGGCTGAAGCTATCCTCCTGCCTCAGCCTCCCGAGTAGCTGGGACTACAGGCATGCGCCACCATGCCCGGCTAATTTTTTCTATATATTTTTAATTGGCCAATTAATTTCTTTCTATTTTTAGTAGAGACGGGGTCTCGCTCTTGCTCAGGCTGGTCTCGAACTCCTGACCTCCAGCGATCCTCCTGCCTCAGCCTCCCAGAGTGCTAGGATTACAGGTGTGAGCCACCGCGCCCTGCCTATTTTTAAAAGTTTAATTCTCAGAGTTCAGAGGGTATCCTGCTGGAATCACACACAAGTTTTTTTTAAAAAAAGGCCAGTAAGCTCATGGCTTTGTAGTAGAGTGAAAAGCGGGCAGAGGCCATGCTTATTTTCAATACAGGTTTATGACTGTTGTGCTTACCTAGTGCCAAGTCTGCTACCAGGACAGAGAACTGTGGATGTGGATAATATTTTACTATTTCAGAACTTAAATTATATCATTGAAATCTTGCTAAATCTTTTTTGAGAACCAAAAAATATACCCTGTGAAGAAAAATAGAACAAATTCAACCTCCCCTCCCCTACCTTTTCTCATATTTCCTTTAGCCAACATTAAATATTTGCACAAAAACAAAAACAAAAAAAGATTGGAATGATGACAATGCTTACCTCGTAAATGAGAGAGAGAAAAGTGGAATTCTACAGAGGTAACAGCAAGCAAAATCTTACTTTTAATGAAAACTTCTGCTTTGCAGACTATTTTAATATGCCACAGAATGAATAATTATGTTTTAAAAGTGGCAATAAAATTAAAGGCGACAAGAAGGAGGTGCCTGCCATGAAAGCCAGAATTGAAAACTTCTTTTGAAGTTATAAAATATCATTAATCTTTGAGTGAAGTAAAAACAATCCTCCCTCTATTCTCACATAGGCAGCTGCTAATAGTTGGGTAGTTTCAGGAAAAAAAATATTTTGACATGGAAACTGCAGTGCATTTGGGCATGGGCAACTATGTCTAGAATCCAAACTGATTCAACCAATAAAATATTTGTAAAAACAAATGTCATTAAAAATATTTTTTATCAATGTATTAAACAGTACCCATAATAATTTTTTCTTAATTATTTCTATACCAAGTAAATAAATTTTATAATCTGTTTCTCATCACTCGTTCTAAAAATTGTGGCTGGCATCACAGAAATCATCCCCTTTCATGCCAAAATGGATTTTTTATTTTACTTTATCAGCATCCACACATGAGTATGTTCAGTTTAATATAGCTAATGTTTAAATGTTAAATACCACTTAGGATCTATGAAGTTGTACTTTGGCTTATATATTTCCATTTTTATATGTGATCATTGATTTAACCAAAATTAATAAGATTCGTGTCCATGAACATATGATAATATTTATGGTTTCCCCAAGTGAACATGAATGGCACATCTCACACTTTTCCATATTAGCTAGGCTCAGTAAACCTTTATTCTTGTAATCAAGGCGTAGGCCACTGCTTTGGGTAAGGACCGATTCCAGTGCAGCTCAGGAGGACTGTTACTCTATTCCTGGTGGACGTTGTTTGGTCTTCAGTCTTTTTCATCACACTAACACAGTTAACACAACACAAAGTCACATTCTACAATGACTAGATGTATCCTTCAAACATACTTGAAATGGCCATTGTCTCTTAAAGGATATATTTCCCTTTCAGAAAATCATTGTAAAAATAGGCAAGGAAATATAAAATTATTTGCTGTACATCTTTGTTTTTAAATCTCAGAGCTAGATTAATAAAGATATTGGGAATTTCTTAAATTTAATTATTAGCAAATCAATATTTGTTGAGTTCTATGATATACAAAGCTCAATAAATGGTATTATACAATATTTCATAGAAAGAATGATAATCCCTGAATAAAAGGCAGTTTTTGTCGCATGTGCTCATATTTAAAACTGATATTCAAATTTATTTAATCAGCTTTTGAACATGTAATAAGGTTTCCTTTTTAGATCTAACTGAAAGAGGTAATATACATAAAACACCTACTAATTATGCAGGCTGGCACAGAGTATGTATAAAATGAATTACAATCATTATTACTGTTAGCAAAAACATTACAATTAATCTTTGTCATGTTATTTTGTCTTTAAAATAGTCTTCAGTGCCTGTCATTAAAATAAAGAATTGACTATGATGTTTCCCTAAATTTCCTATTCATTCTTTTATGCATCTAAATTTCTTCCTTATAAAGTAAGCATCCCTCCTTCAAACCAAACTTAATCCTGAATTTCTGCCTAACATTATAGATAATTTATTAATGTAGTCACAGCATATCTGTATTTCCTGTTTGGCCATATTTCACTTTGTCTATATTATGAAGCTCATAATTATTATGTTATATATTTTCCTTATTGTTCATATGCCAAGTAATGATATAATAAAATTAATATTTTTGTTTAAATTGATGAGTTTATGTTATATAAATGTGAATTATGAACTATAATTATATACAAATGTATTTGGTTTGAATTTAATCTAAGTTGAAAGTGTAAGAATATATTTTCATAATTTAACTTTCAAATTGAATTGTTTATTATATTTCTAAAACTAACATTTTTAAATAATCTCTGTTAGTCCTATGATATTAGAGTTATAGAAACTTAGTATAAATGAAAGAAACATTGATTCTGGAGTCAAAATGAATACGGACGCTTGCCATAGTTCCAGAGAAACTAAATTGCGCGGAGTATGGCATGGTCCCTGGGGACATTAAAGCAGGATTGTCTCATTCATCCTGTGAATATACATCGTAACTGCTAAGAGACTTTGAACACTTAATTTCGGTAAAATTGGAATAACAGCAACACCTATTCCCCATATTGTGTGGATCACATTAAATAATAGAAATGACAATGCCTTCAAAATTACAAAGTGTTGGGCAGATGTTTGTTATTATTTGAATCTCTTCCATGTGATTTAAATTGTTTCAAATTTCTAATTTTAAGATGTCAGGGGTAAAAACCCTCTTTCTTAGATGACAGTAGCAAACATTTATAATGTTGAACCATGATAAGTAAAGGGTCCATAAGTATGGTAAAATCCTAGCCACTGTAAGAGAGAACACAAAGAGAAGACCTTGGGTCAGAGTTGGCAGAGCACAGAATTCTTCAAATTAAAAACTTCCAAAGTCAAAATCAATAAAGTATTGCCTGGGACAATGAGATTGGGGTAGATTGCATGATCTCTGAGGCACCTAAACTCAATTGGCACCGTGTTCTGGAATGGGAGCCAACACTGTATGAGGAAATATAAAAACACAGTATCTTTGCCAGAAACAACCCATTGGCTTGGCAGTGTGATGGAGAAACTCTCAGTTCATAACAGTCCTACAACTGTCAATTTTCATCCAGCAAAATCAAGACATATGTGCACACGCACACACACACATACATACACATACATACATACCTTTTGTTGTAAGAATTTTTTCTCATGAGCTGTGGAGACTTCCAAGATGTTGGCTAAAGTAAAATCCCAGCAACTAAAAGCCAAAAAGCTGAGGAAACACATTAGTTACCATATACTACATGGAGACAAGTTTCCCAGTCTGAGTCCAGGCAAGTTACAGACCATTAGACCAAAAAAAAGCAACAGTCCTCAGAAGAACAAAACAGATTCCAGGGTAGCTACAGTGTCCATTGTTCAACCAAAATTTATAGAAAAAATCCAGTTATACAAAAAATCAGGGATCAAAGCTGTCACTAGAAACTAATTTGAAGTGGGCCCAGCTGTTAGATATAACAAACAAAAACTTCAAAATAGTATTATAAATATTTCAAAAAAACTACAGAAAATTTGTTCAAATAACTGAAAAAAAATCACATTGATAAGTAAATATATAGTGATATCAATAGGGAAATAGAAATTATAAAAACACTGATAATTCTAGATACTAAAGTATAATAGCTTAAATAAAACCTGCTGACAAACTCAACTGCAGATTTTAAATAGAACACAAAAATATTAGTGTACTTGAAGATTGATTGATAAAAATTTTTCTATCTGATAAGCAAAAAAAAGAAAAAATTGAAGAAAATAAAAAGTTTTGCAACAATATCAATTGATGCAGCACAAATGTAATTAGAATCCCAGAAAGAGAGGACTGAAATAAATGTGAGAAAAAAAGTGTTTAAAGAAAATAATGGTGTAAAATATCCTAAATTTGTTGAAAACTATAAACTTACATATACAAGAAACTCTGTGAAACCCAAGTAGAAAAAAAACAGACATCAGATTCAAACTAATAAAAACAAAACTAATCAGAAAATTAGAAAGCAGCAAGAGAAAAATGACATATTACATAGAAAGGGATAACAATATGATTAACATTTGACTTTTCATCGGAAACAATGGAGGCTAGAAGATATTGGGATGACATGTTCAAATGATGAAAGAAAAAAACTATTATTCAAGATATCTATAGTCAGAGAAATTATCCTTTTAAACTAAAGCTAAAATACATTTTTAGATTAAAATTATTGAGATATTTATGTCTTTGTTTTTTGAGACAGGGTCTTGCTCTGTCACCTGGGCTGGAGTGCAGTGGTATTGTCACAGCTCATTACTACCTCAAACTCCTGGGCTCAAGAAATCTTCTTGCCTCAGCCTCCCCACTAGGTGGGACTGAAGGCACACACCACCACGCCTGGCTAATTTTTCTAATTTTTGTAGATATGGGATCTCTCTCTTGCTCAGGCTGGTCTCAAACTTCTGGCCTCCCACCTTAGCTTCCCAAAGTGCTAGGATTTCAAGCATGAGCCACCATGCCTGGCAAAAATAATGGAGATATTTAATGCTAGCAGAATTTCACTATTTAAAGTACTATAGAAAGTCCTTCATATTAAGGAAAATTGCACCAGATGGTAACTCAAATATACAGGAAAAAATAAAGAGCACCAAAATGGATAAATATGTGATATGTGAGTTATTATAAATATACATACTTTTTATTGAATTCTTTAAAAATTATATGCATATTTCAAGCAAAATTTATACTACTATATTGTTGGGATTATAATTTCTATAGATAAAAACAATCCAAAGAATGGAAAAATAAACAGAACTATACTGTTGAAAAACTCCTATATTCAGCTGGAAGCAATTCAATACTAATTAAGTAGATTTTGATAAGTTAAAGTTGCATGTTATAATACCTAGAGCAACCAGTAATAAATTGAAAAGACATGTGTTAAAGTGTCAATACTGTATTTATAATGATATACTGCAAAATATTTGCTTAACACAAAAGAAAGCAGGAAAAGAGAGGTGGAGGAATAAAACAAAAATTAAACAAATTATAAAACCCCACAAAATGGCAGACTCAAAGCCCATAGTATGCATTTCATACTATGAAACACAATATAAAAGGTAGAGAACGTGAAAGTGGAATCAAAAGCAGAACTCTACACTGCCTGAAAGAGACACACATTAAATACAAAAACACAAATAAGTGGAAAGAAAAACACTCAAATGTCAGTGTAAATTCAGGCAGTAACCATAAGAAAGCTAGAGTTGTTACATTAATATAAGGCAAAATAAACTTCTAGCCAAGGAATATTCCAACAGAAAATATAAAACATTTTATAAAGTTAAAAAGATCAATACAACAATATACAAGAATTATAAGTGTACATGCACCTAATGACAAAGCTTTTAGAATCAGTAGAACCATAAAGAGAAATAGATAAATTTGAAACCTTAGTAGAAGATGTCAATACATCTTTCTCAATATTTGATAGAAAAGGTAGACAGAAAATCATAAAGACTAGAGAAGATTTGAACAACACTATTGGCTAATTGACATGTATAGAAGACCACAGACAACAACATGATACACAATCTTTTCAAGCCTACATGGAGTATTTAGCAACATAGACCATAGGCCATACAACAATTCTTAACAAATCTCAAAGGATCGATATCAAAGTGTGTTAGCAACAAAATTAAACTTGAATGAAAAACAGAGACATAACTATAAATTCCCTCAAAGAATCAGAAATTAAACCACATATTTGTTAATAACCCATTGGCCAGAAAAAAAAATCAACAGGAGAATTAAAAAACATTTTAAGATGAATAATAATAAATGCATGATATATCAAAATTTGTAGAATAAAACTAAGGCAATGCTTAAAGGGAAATGTATAACATTCAATGCTTATATTAAAAAAGAAGAGAGAGATTAAAGATGGCAGACGAGAAAAGCCACCAGCCAGAGTGTCTCCGCACAAAAGGCAGATTTTAGAAGAAAGCAGAAGAAATAAGCAAGCAGACAAGCATACATCGGATGAGGGTCAGAAGGAGGGATACCTGAGACCACGAGAGACTCCACGGGAGGAGGTTGCGGAGGAGAACTGAAAGGAGAAAGCCCACGAGAAGCTTGGAGACCAGCGACAAGGGTAGGTGGAGCGGCTAACTTTCCCCTCCCTTGCATCTCGGACTGCTAGTGGGCTCCTGGGCGG
>CAUYRT010071401.1:0-30343 GCA_963574885.1 Lepilemur ruficaudatus
CCAATTAATTTCTTTCTATTTTTTATAGTAGAGACGGGGTCTCGCTCTTACTCAGGCTGGTCTTGAACTCCTGACCTTGAGCTATCCACCCGCCTCGGCCTCCCAGAGTGCTAGGATTACAGGCGTGAGCCACCGCGCCCGGCCGGCCTCGACATTTTTATAATGAGTGTTTCTAGCAGTTAATAGAGGTTCTTCCAAAATCCAATAGATTGCATAAAGTAATTACTTCAATTGTATATGCCCAAGTACACTTTTTTTTTTGAGACAGAGTCTCACGCCATTGCCCTGAGTAGAGTGCTGTGGCGTCAGCCTAGCTCACAGCAACCTCAAACTTCTGGGCTCAAGGAATCCTTCTGCCTCAGCCTCCTGAGTAGCTGGGACTACAGGCATGCGCCACCATGCCTGGCTAATTTTATACATATATATTTTTTAGTTGTCCAGCTAATTTCTTTCTTTATATTTTTTAGTAGAGATGGGGTCTCGCTCTTGCTCAGGCTGGTCTTAAATTCCTGAGCTCAAATGATCCACCCGCCTCGGCCTCCCAGAGTGCTAGGATTACAGGTGTGAGCCACCATGCCCAGCCCCAAGAACTCTTCATTATAAAAGGACTAGAATCAGTTTATTTCCCTGTCAATGATGGGTAAAATGCATTCTGAATTCTTTTTTTTTAATCCACAGAATTGAATTTATGCTTCTAAATATTTAATTCATCCTAACTAGCACTGGTGGCTCAATATTTTATTCTCTAAAAAGTTGATAGTTACTATAAAAGAGAAGCAATAATAGCAGGGATCTAAAATTGGCTAACACAAGCAATGTAATTGGTACATTATTATATTTCAAACTCTTTTTGCTATAAAACTCATCAACAAGTATTATTTATTTTTGAGACATGTGTCACTTGGTTGTCCAGGCTGGAGTGCAGTGACACAATCATAGCTCACTGCAACCGCAAACTCCTGGGTTCAAGCGATCCTCCTGCCTCAGCCTCCTGAGTTGCTGGGACTACAACACGTGCCACAACACCTGGCTAATTTTTTTTATTTTTTGCGGAGACAAGGTGTCTATACATTACCCAGGCTCTTCTTGAACACCTCATGGCCTCAAGTGATCTTTCCACCTGCACTGTGCCCAGCCTATTTATGTTTTTTAGAGCCAAGATCTCCCTGTTGCCCAGGCTGAAGTGTAGTGGTGCAGTCATAGCTCACTGTAACCTTGAATTCCTGGCCTCGAGCCATCCTCCGGCCTAAGCCTCCCAAAATGCTGGAATTATAGGTGTGAGCCACTGCACCTGGCTCCAACAAGTAGTTTTTGATACCATGAAAGGTTTGTTCCTCAGTATACCATTTTAGAACAACCAAAACAAAACAAGTCCCTCCAAAATAAGCAATGTTCAGATAGGACTTCATTGAAATTCCATTTAAAATCCTCTAAACTATCATGGAAGCTTCCCCTAACACTCCAATATGTCGGGTACGTGCAGGTTGCCTTCCTGCTTCCACTGTAATCCTCAGATAACTTACTTTTTTGCTACTTTCATTTTGGCAGCTTCTGGAATACAGCTTCCTCAGGTTTTTGGCTCCCTCTTTCAAATATTGACTATTCTTCATAGCTAATAGCCTACAATTCCATGGCTTCAGTCCCTACGTTAGCAATTTTTGCTTATTACATATGCATGTCTACTGTGAACTTAGATTTAGAAAAGCATGAAAACAGAGTTGATTATTTGATGGGAGCGGACTCACTGAAATTTCAAATTGGGAGTTGCCAGGAAATAATCCCTAAATGAAAAGTGCCTTTATCAATTGTCATATTAATGTACTCTATGTATTAAGCAGTTTGTAAACTATGAAAGCATTATACAAAGATAAGGTGGCTGATGCAAGTAGAACTTGCATTGGGAATGATTGGCACACACGTCTGTGTGAGTTTCACAAGTAGTGGAGCCCTGCCCTGAAGAGGTGGCATGTGGCATGGAGCTGCAGTGCGAGTGGCCTGGCCATGCTCACAAGGGTCATTCAGAAGCCACATCTGAGGGCTGAGTCTGGACCCCAGGGAGAGGCTAGTACTATTCTAACAATACTACTATAACCTTAAAGGAAAATGTTCGTTCCTAGGTCAATGAATCACTCATATTAATGGCTTTTAAAATTAGTTCAGTGTTCAAGGAATTGGTGAGGTGAGAAAGGGTTACTGTGGAAGTATAGGGGTCTGGAAGGTGCAGATTGGAGTGAGTGTACATATTAGTACCAGGACATATTTATGCAATAAATTTCCAGATAGAGAAGAAGAGAAAGGGAGTGAACTTTTAGTGATGTTAGGTCCTTTATTACATTGGTCCCCAAACCTCTGAGGAATTAAAGCCTAGGTATTTCTGACTCCAGAGTCATTACACCATGCCACCTAAAATTAACCCTTACAAGACCTCATCTCTACAAAAAATAAGAAAAAGTTAGCTGTGCTGGGTGGCACACACCTGTATTCCCAGCTACTCAGGAGGCTGAGTCAGGAAGATTGCTTGAACCTAGGAATTCCAGGTTGCAGTGAGCTACTATTATGCCTGTGTACTCTAGCCTGGGTGACAGAGCAAGACCCTGACTCTAAAAAATAAAAATAAAAAATATGACAAAAGACACAAACCATACAATTCCAGAAAAAGAATTACAGATAGCTTTTAATTATATGAAAATACGTTCAAACTCACTGACAATTGAAGAAGTGCAAAATTAAACCGTAACAGGTTACCATTTTTTACCGAACAGATTAACAAAGATCAGAAAGTTAGCTCTTCTAGGGTATGAGGAAGTAGATGTTCTCATACGTTGTTCTCAATACTTTATATGCATCATTTTACTTAATCCTGATCCTAGGAAGTAGTACTGTTATTTTCCACATATGTGGATAAGTTAACTGAGGCAAAGGAAAGGTTAGATAACCTGCACCAGTTTTAGTTAAAGTTGCAGAAACAGAATTTGAACTCAGGTACTCCAAAGACAGAGCCCTCATTCTTAACATAAACATACAGTGTATGTTGAGTATCTCTTATCCAAAATGCTTGTGACCAACAGTAATTTAGATTTTTTTGGATTATGGAATATTTATTTGCATTATACTTGCTGGTTTTAGCATCTCAACTCCAAAAATCTAAAATCCAAGATGCTCTGATGAGCATTTCAAACTTTCAGATTTCAGAGCATTTGGGATTTCATATTTTCAGATTTGGGATGCTCTACCTTTATTATCCCTGTGTGTACCAGCCATGAGGGCATTCACAGGATACTTATAAAGCCACGTCAGAGAACATTTGCCATCATTTATTGAGCACTTTCTACATGTCAGGTTCTGGGAATTTTGTGTATTAATTCATCATATCCTCATAACAATCTTAAGAGGTAGATGATGGTATTCTTATTTTACAGAAGAAGAAATAAGCTTATAGAGATAGGGTAGTTTGTATAAAGAATTACAGCTAGCAAATATTATAGCCAGAAATCAAGGTCCCATGATTTTTCTAGGGACCTTATATGTAAGGTCCTTTCTTATATGTAAGAATTTGAGGGAAAAAAATACATACACAAACACACATACACACAATTTCTAGCATTCTTTGTCATCTGTGAGGAATTTTCTCTTATGGAAGGATCTAGCATTCTGGATTTTCCTGGTCTCTCCTCTGCCCGGTTTGTAAGTGTACCAGGCTAGCTATTATCCTTAGCTTATAATATCTGTTCTGAATTCCTACCTGTTCACCTCAGTTACACTTGATGACTTGCACATTTTAAGGATTCCCTTCCCTGTAGAGCAGAAATAACCTAGAGCTTCAAGGATGGGCTTTAAGCATGAATCACCAGAATTTGTAGCCCAGCTTTTATCTGCAAATGCATTGGAAGGGAAGAATCTGTTTGCTAGCATCAAGTTTGTAAAGGAAGGTTAAGAACCTGCCTTTGAGACACTGTCACCATGCTTCATTTCCCATTTACCTGGACCCCAAAGCCCTCTAGAGCTAAGAATGCCCTAGCCAAATGCTTCATGACCTTGTCTGTAACATAGTAAGAGTCGTCTTTCACAGCTTTACTTAAAACCTTCTTTACATCTTCATCAGAAGGCTTTACCCACCCAGAATCGAGAAACTAGATGGGCGGGCATTTTGTGGAAATTCAAATGCAAACCTGAAAACCCTGAAACCCTGCAAACCCACCCGAGCCTCTTTTCTGAACTTCGAGGTGGTGATGGGTAGGGAGAAAGGGGATCAGTTACAGGGCTTGAGATTCAAATTAGCTTAGGTATGCACTCTGCTAGCCTTCCTTACCCTTCTCTCCTACCCAGCAAGAACCTTAACTGCTAGAACAGATAGCCTCCCTTAAATAATAAAAGTCAGGGAAGGAAAAGCAGAAAAATGTTTCAAAGAAATGAATTATGAAGACATCTAAACTTGCTAGGAATAAATACACAAATTCTTTTAAATGAGTTTTTAATAAAGGACCAAATTAATGAAAGACAAGCTAAGGTGAATAATACTATGCTTTTGATGTTTTAGGCTGGACCAGATGATATCAGGAACTTTGACACAGCATTTACAGAAGAAACAGTTCCATATTCTGTGTGCGTATCTTCTGACTATTCTATAGTGAATGCCAGTGTACTGGAGGCAGATGATGCATTTGTTGGTTTCTCTTATGCACCTCCTTCAGAAGATTTATTTTTGTGAACGGTTTGCCATTCAGAAACCATTGAGCAAACATAAGCCTACGGATGGGACTGAAACTCCTATTTGTGTGAATATATTCAAATATGTGTAACTAGTGCCTAATTTTTACATGTAATATTGAAAACTATGGAAAAATGTATTTTCTGCTATATGCAAGAAAATAGGGCATTTCAAAGAGCTAAGTTTTGAATAAAATTTGTATTCTTGTTTATTAAGCTTATTTTTAAACGGAAATTTTTAAAGCTATTCTTAACATTAACCTATTTTTAAAGAAAACGTTTTTGCTATTGACTGTTTTTTTCCAAGTTTACACTAACTTCTACCCATGATAGACTGTTTCTTAACAGTCTCTTTTCAGTTCAATTAACACGTATTAATACTTTTGTAACTCTCTACTATGACTTTTGTTATCAAATCAGAACTATGCAATTGATACATGGTTGTTTAAGAAGAAAACATATCTTTCCATGATAAATCACTGTTTGAAACAATCGGTTCTTAGTAGGATTAAAATGTAAAGGATTAATGCATTGGCTGCTCGTTAACACTTTGAATAACTGTTCATTCACAAGATCATTTAAGAAGTAACAAAAGGACATCATTTACTTTTGAAATACCAGTTCAACTTTGTGGATTATTTTTCTTCTAGAGGAAAAGAAAAAGGTTTAATGGTTAGGAATTTTAAGTATTCCCAAAGATCTGAAGGGGAATAAATTACTGCTGGATTTTTTTAGGTGGTACCACAAATGAATGTCTCTATGTGATATATTTATATTACAGATAATATTCTATTTATGTTCTTGTTGGTCTTTTGAATATTTAATATACTGTCAAGTAGTTCTAAATCTTTGTATTTGCTTTTGCAAATAGCTGCTTAGAAATTCTCTTCTAAATTGGTTAAGAAAAAAAAAAATACTGAGCTTTCTAAAGTATTTGCCTAACTGGAAATTAAAAAGTAAAATAACAAGTTCTGGGTCAGTGTAAATATATATAGTTTCATTACAATGTGACAGAAGTTAAAAATAATTCAGCCAGATGCATATTCAGTATTTTATATATCTTAGAAAAAGTACAGGAAACTGACCTTAAAATTATACCATACCAACTAAGTTGTACGCTTGTAAGAGTAAAAGAGAATAATTACAGAAAACTTTAAAAGAATGCTTAACATGCAATTCTGATTCTTAGTTTAGAGTAGAGGTTTTTCAAGTCATGTAGGAAACATTCTTATGAAAGAGTCCAGTGACCCAGTTTACATGCTCCAAGAACATGCATTTCTTCATGTTTTTCTTGAGAAGGAAATCACCAATAACCTTTGGCTTAAAAATGTTCAGCAGAATGAGGGGAGGGCAGATTGTGCTTTTGTTAGATTAATATTTACATTCCATATAAATACACTGAATCTTCCTTTAGAGGTAAGACTTTAATATCTACATTGTAAATATTTGGTTTATTTGGCACTACTGTAAGTTTTGCTTTTACACAAAGCTCTTTGCTTATTATAAAGCAAAATAAAAATTGTAGTTTCTTGTATGATTTTTTTTGTACTCAATCATTCCTTAACTAAACTGCCAAAAACTAAAGTGCAATATTGTATATTTTTAAAACAGAATTTTGATGTTTCTCAGATTATAAGAAATACAAATCTATATAGTATAATAAAATCAGCAAAAAGATTAATGATCATCTAATGTCTGTCATTATTTGAAATTAAAATTGGTGATAGCCACAATGGTCATTACAAAATAAATTACTTATATGTATGAGGAGGGAAAAGTATAAAATTTTAACTGAAAATACTTGGACACACATAAATTACTAGATTATCATAGGTTCGTGTATATAATATTCAGGGAACAAAATTTTTTCCATGTTTCAAGTTAATTTTTTCTTTCATAGCATAAATCTCTTATAAAAATGCATATATGCCCTTTGAATAGTTGAACCATTTCATGGTTATTACCAAAATAAGCTCATAAATAAAGACTCTGCAACATTCTTCATGTTACCCAAACCTCTTATTTAATTGCGTATGGTACAATGTAGGGCTTTCCAACCATTGTCACATCATAATACACACGGAAAATTACAGAATTGGTTTGGCACACCTGGGGAGTAGGTGCCAAATGATGTAGACACTGGTAGCAGATGCTCTGTACAAAGTTTTAATATGCCAAAATAATTTTTGAATTTAAGAAATTTAGAAAGAGAGTCAATAAATACTGTACAGGTATAATTTCAGCAGTAGTAAACATTTTAATGGGAATTTAAATAATTTAAATTTTTATCATTATAAAATTTATCACAGGCCAGGCGTGAGTCACTAACATCTGTAATCCCAGCACTTTGGGAGGCCAAGGCAGGAGGATAGCTTGAGGCCAGTAGTTCGAAACCAGCCTGTGCAACATAGCTAGATCCCATCTCTACAAGAAAAATTAAAAATTAGCCAGGCATGGTGGCACGTACCTGTAGTCCCAGCTACTCAGGAGGCTGAGGCAGGAGGATCATTTGAGCCAAGGAGTTTAAGGCTACAGTGAGCTATGATCATGCCACTGCACTCCAGCTTGGGTGATAGAGTAAGACCTTGTCTATTTAGAAAAAAAAAAGTCACTATAAAAATTTACCATTGCCAATATGTTATAGCATGTTTGTAACTAGTGTAGTGATTTTCCATAGGCATAATGACATAAAACTGTACACAGATATTTTGTAAGTCTTTCCTTTGTATATCAGACAGTCTATGAAAAGTTAGGAAGTGTATATGCAGGAACATTTTTGGTAATGCTGGAATGGCCTTTTCAATACATTATGTTAAAAACTTAATTCCTCATATATGCAGTTTGGAAGTTAGCTCTGTTTTGAAGAGGGATTTTCTGCTACTTGCCTTTAAAGGCAGTTTTTACTTTTATTGTTTTTTTATAGATTATTTCTAAGGTGATTGTTAATTTATATGTGTCTTAGTCCATTCGGTCTGCCGTAACAAAAATACCACAAACTGGGTGGTTGATAACAAACATTTACCTCTCACAGTTGTGGAGGCTGGGAAGTCCAGGATAAAGGTTCAGCATTTGGTGACGGCTCATTCCTCATAGATAGAACCTTCTTGCTATGTTCTCATGTGGTGGAAGGGGCTAACTAGCTTTCTGGGGCCTCTTTTATAAGGGCACTAATCCCATTCACCTACAAAAAGCCCCACCTCTCAATAATACTATTCACATAGCACATTAGATTTCAACATGAATTTTGTGCGGACACATTCAAACCACAGCAATATGAAGCCCTTAGGTGTACCTAAGTGAGTTTCAGGTGGCTTGAGTACCTTGAAATGACAGGCCAAGTTTTGTGTATAAATGAGATTGCTGGGAATAAGTGGGGCAGGGTAGGGGGAAAGGGGTGCTACATAGTTTTATCAAAAGGATTCATGTATATAAAAATATTGGGGTTCTTTGCCACTTTTCTTCTCCTTTACTCACCTAATATTAAGAGAAATTGGGGGAAAAAAGAAATTGCTTTCTAACTTCCCTTATAGCATTGCAGTGGGAGATGTATTTATCTAACATTTTTGGTGTCTTGCCAGTGTTGTATACATCTGTAATCCTTTAAACATATCCCTTAGCTAAAGGACCCCTACACAAAAGTATTTCTTATTTCACTATTTCTTTACATTATGCCCATTTTTACAGAGGTAATTAAGTCTGAAAAATTGTTAGCTGTCTTAAAGTGTAATCTTTTCTATAATTTACCCAAAGTCAAGACAGTAGAGAACAATTTAAAGCAATACTACACAAAGAAAAAAGCCAATAGAGAATTATAGAGAGTGATATTTATAGCAGTGAAATAGCCAAAGGATCCTACAAATGAAAAGTAATGTATTTTTACATATTGTATGGGAAATGATGGATCACCATGTGAATATTAAGGGAATAGTTTAAAACAAGGATTTACTCTTCAGTGTTACTGGAAGAACCAAACACATTGAGTGATTTTGCAAATCTTGCATTCAAATGTGACTTGTAAATTTTTAATGTAAATTCTCTTTTGCAGGAATGTGTCTCATAGGTTCATTTTTTTTCTAATATATTTTCTAGGAGTTTATTAGGGAGCAGAGATTTCCACTTCAATTTTACTTAAATCTTTGTGAGAAAGTCTATAATGAGTTGTCAGTATTTAAATGTTTTGGTTTTAATGGTTACATCATGGAATCCAGAAGGCTTATCCACAGTAAAATCAACCCACTCAAATGATCAAATTTGATTTCAGCATTTTGGATTTTTTTCAGTTCTTTCCAGATAGTAGTTAATACAGCCTTGCTGTGTTGAATTTTTCTCTTATGCTGCCCCAGTGATAGTAAATGATGATGCAAAAATTATAGCTTACTTTGTTAATGATACATTGATGAGGTTTGGGGAGGTGATTTGTTTTGTTTTGTTTTGTTTTTAATTGAGACAGGGTCTCACTGTGTTGCCCAGGCTGGTCTTGAACTCCTGGGCTCAAGCAATCCTCCCACCTCAGCCTCCTGAGTAGCTGAGATTACAGGTGTGTTGTTGAACACTAACACTTACCTGCTGTAGTGTGATATCTCCTAGCAGTATGCATCAAGTAGATATCAAAACTAAAGCTTTATATTTGTCAAAACTCTTAAGACTTAGCACTTAAGAGCTGTTCATCTTGCTGTATGTAAATTATACCTTAATGAAAAATATTAATAAAAGTCAAGAAAGTCAACTATAAAAGGCAAAATAAAGACAATTCATACTTCCACCACTTTAAAAGAAGTATTTGAACCATTTTACCGGATCACATGTAAGAGGATCAGGAATTTAGAGCAAAGGAAAAATTAAAGGGTTGGGGGGAAAGAACTTTGGGTTACATAAAACAGTCCTCTTCCACACATATACACCCCCCAGGTTAAATAAGATGAACATATTGGTTAAAAAGTACTCATTCATTTTTATAAATCTGCCCAACAGATGCTCTGTGTGAATATATCTAAAAGTAAATGCTGCTTCTTATGTAAGGTGGACTTGTTTTACACATTGGATATAACTTAAATTTTCAACCAATTGGGAAATTTCTAATTCAAGCTGCCCCTGAAAATTTGTTTCTGATGTTCCATGATATTCTATAATAATTAAGTTCTATAAGTATTTATAGCAGTGTAGCAATAAGTAGCAATAAGCAGCAATGAAATTTTGATTTTAGATATCACTATCATTTTCAGAGAGTTTGCAACATGTGGTAATCTGCTGAATTCTTAAGGTTTTAAATTCTATTCTTAGGTCTAACCAGTATTTCAGAGGATGATTTAATACATAAAACACTATCAGAATATTTTACTAGACTTGGTTGTTACAAAACTATCACTTTGGCACAGAAATGAACTGTTACAGCTATGAACTGATTAATCAAAACTTCTAAAATACATGAATACCTTCTTGAAGAACTGATTCTGCTTCACCAAACCATAGCCTGTGCCCATCCAAAATAGTGTTCATGGCTGGGCATGGTGGTTCATGCCTGTAATTCTAGCACTTTGGGAGACTGAGGCGAGAGGGTTGCTGAAGGCCAAGAGTTCAAGACCAGCCACTTGTCAAGACCCCGTCTCTATAAAAAAATAGAAAAATTAGCCGGGCATGGTGGAGCATGGCTGTAGTCCCAGCTACTCCAGACCCTGAGGCAGGAGAATCACTTGAGCCCAGGAGTTTGAGGTTGCTGTGAGCTATGATGACACCACTATATACTCCTGCCCAGGCAACAGTGAGACCCCGTCTTAAAAAGTTTAACATGATAAATTTTATGTGTGTTTTACCACCATTTAAAAAGAAACTAAAAGAACTTCAATATCCATCAGCAATCACTCTCTTTCCCTCCCCAACCCCAAGCCCCAGGCAACCACTAATCTACTTCATACATGGATTCACCTGTTCTGGACATTTGATATAAACGGCATCATACATGTGGGCTTTTGTGTCTGGCTTTTTTCACTTTGAACAGTGTTTTATGTCATTACTTTCTATGGCCAAAATAATATTCCTTTGTATGGATACACCACATTTATCCATTGATCCATTCAAGTGGTTTCTACTTTGGGGCTACTGAAAGGTGGTCTTACTAATAACCTATCTAACAGAGGAAAATAAACTATCAAACAGTAAGAGAAATAAAGTCACAACACAAACTACCCTTTGTTTCATGAAAATAGGTGTGGCCTAACTTGTTATCTCTGAGTTCTTTCTCAGCCTTGAAAAAGTTCCTGAGTGGACAGTAGGACTGTGAGCTTTCTCTGCTTCCTCAAGAAGAGACAGTACCAGATGCCTCCTGCTATCAAGAAGAAAGAAGAAACGAATTTCTGCCATCAGTCTGCTATGTGAGAAACGGAAAAAGCCAACACAACAGCTTCATGGCCGCTTTTGTTATCAGTCCACTGAAGCAGAGGAAAAAAAGAAAAAAGAAGCCATTTCTACCTTTTAAAAGTACCAAGCAACTTTCCTCACTGCCCTACATTTCTTTCCCCGCCTCTGTGTGTCATGGCCACACACACACACACACACACACACACACACACACACTCTCTCTCTCTCTCTCTCTCTCTCTCTCCCCCCCTCCCCCTCTCCCCTTCTCCCTCTCTCTCTTTCTCTTTCTCTTTCTCTCCCTCTCTCCCTCCTCTCTCTCTCTCTCCCTTTCTTTCTTTCTTTCTCAGGAAGATAAACTTTTACTTTACTTTTGTATATCCTATTCACTGTCTAAGAATTGTGCCCCCTGCACGCCCACCCCGCACATGGACTTCACACCCTAACATTCCGTGGCCCGTACAGGGAGGAGAAACTAAGTCACTGAGTCACTTCTCTGCCTCTAGATAAGGAGCTCACTTATCAGCTTCTGTCTTGAGACTGCTCCCTCTGCTGCCCAGCTTCCAGGACTTCATTCACAGTGCCCTCATTTGGAATTTGGTAAGTTTTTCTGGAAACTCTGGGAATGGTCATATGCACAAGGTTGGGAGTGGTAGCTTTCTGGTTTGGTCAAGGGAAAACCCAGCCCTGGGTCTACTACTCAGGAAGGTGCCTTGGAGTGACACTTCGTAATCACCCTTCCCCCAGGGGTACCTTGGAGGGCTGTATGCCTCCTAACCACCCCCACTGGTCTCCACCCAGACCCAGAGATGCCTGGATTTGTGGAAGATCTCTAAGTCTTGGCCTAAGTCAGAACTTGGGGATGCCTATTTTCCAGCCAGATCTCTCTACATCTTGGTCTGACTCAGATTTCGGGGATGCCCAATGTCTGATCAGCACCTCAGGTTGTCTAGTGGGGAACACCCCACTCAGACTCTCAGTATTCTAAGTTATTCCTAAAGTCCTTTTCCTTTTCTTTCTCATAGTAGCCATCAGGGGCAACGTTGCATTAAATAAAATTTGGCCCAAGAATGGATCTCTGAATCATAATGTTATTTTACCACTCAACCTTCTGTTGCTGCTGGCATGGCAAGGGGTTCTAAAGTTCTCTGTGTTCAGGCTTTGTTTAAACTTGCTAGAAATCCTTATCTTCACTCTGCCTGTCACATGTTACTTTTTACTCCTGCATCTCTCAGTCTTCACGTTCCAGATAAGGTTTCTGGAACATTCCAGATAAGGTTCAGCTCCCACCATTCCCCCTCCCCCTCTTTCTTCTTCTCTGTCTCCACCACTCTTGCCTGGCCACACTTGCCAAAGCCAGCCAGGCTCCCTCCCCGCCTGTACACTACCTCTCTCTTTGGGAGGCTGCAGGGTGAGAAGGCATGGCAAATTACTCAAAGCCAGGATAAAAATCCAGTTCTTTTCCTTTCATCACTGTCCTCTTTACTACTTAGATCCTGATACCCAAGAAGGACAATGCATCTTAGCAATGCACTTCATTTCCCAGTCGGCCCCCAATATTCATAAACTCCAAAAACTGGAAAAGGGACCTCTGACTCCACAAGTGGAACTTTTAAACCTAGCTTCAAGATCTTTGATAACCAAGGTGGACAGAGGAGAGAGAGAAGGATGGGTAGTGGGGGCTGGCAGCAGGCTCTAAGAGCAAAAAAAGCTTCTCAAATAGTGGCTGCTGCTATAAAAGAGTTTTCCAGAGACAGAGTTACTCAGGAGGCTCAGGCAAGAAGTCGCCAGGACCATGTCTTGCTCTGGGAACTACACCTTGTTTCCTCTACAACCAGCTGGGTCCTTGGTGTACAGAATGCCCCAGGGAGCAGAGCATTCTCTACAAAAGGGAGGGGTGGGAGGATAGAGTGCTCTCTCCTTGACACAGGACCACACTTGGCCTCCGGAATCAGGAGCCCCACCATGAGCCAGCATCCTCCACACCCATGGACCCTCTAGGACTACTTCAGTCTGATGGACAGACTCTGGCTTTGGAACAAGCTCACAACAGGATGGCCAAGCCTTAGGTAACTCTCTCTCTCTGTCACAGATAAGCAAATTGACTTTAATAAACACTGGGGCCGCTTCCTCTGCTTTTTCTGAATTTCTGGGCCCTCTGTTTCCCTCTCCTATCTCCATCATTGGAGTGGAAGGTAAAATACAAACTCCCTGTGTATCCCACAGCTTCTCTGCCCACTGGGAGATGAAGTCTTTGCCCGTTCTTTTTTGTGCTTCCCGGCTGCCCTACCCCAGACTGGGAAAAAAATCTTGTGATTAAATTAGACACCTAACTTCTTTAACACCGCAGGCTTCCTTTCTTGGGCTCTTGGAAAAACTTAACTGAGACTTTACATACAACCTTCTTTTTCCCTTTATCTGGGCCTGGAGTAAAACAACAAAGTTTTCTGTTCTCAGTTTATAAGACTTATGTTTGAAACCTCTTAAATTTCTGTTCTTGCACACATGTTTAAATTAATGGACAAAATACATCAACAGTTCAAAACTTGAAGGGTCCAATCTACCACTATAGAGTTAAAATGCAAAGTTTATTAGACTGTCTATCTTTTGCCCACTATAGCTGCAGTTGCTAAGTTACAAACATAAGATAAAGCTCACTGTCTAGGTCTATGTTATCAAGAATTCACGGTCACTTAGAACAGCTAGTTCTAGCAACAATGTAAATACTAAAATCTCATTTAAAACTAAAACTTTGAGACAAGAGATTTATACCCATGTAACTTCCTACATTGCCTTTAAAGTCTTCCAATGACTATCGCTGTTGGGTAAATGAAAGCCATTGTTTTACAGTGACTTGTGATTCTATTTAAACAAATGTTTTAGACCTATAATGTTTGGCAGGCGTTACAAGAACAAAATTCTAAATCCAATCCTTTTAACCTCAAACTAGCTTTTAATGATAGAGCCACTAAAAGTCCAGGAGAAACTTATTAGGCTTATTGATATAGTAAACCATACAGGAATGCATTGTGAAATATAAAATGTTTAACTTTCTTTGGATTGTATTTATATAAACATATTGTAAATATCTGTTCCAAAGCTGTTGTGAGATTTCTAAAGTTCTAGTATGCCTTACTATATATAATACCTATATAATTAATAATTATCTATGCTAAATTGTGTGCCACAAAAATGGCCAGGTCTCCTTTGCATCTTTGACCATGGCTATTATAAGACTTCCGTCATCCATAGACAATTACTGTTTTACTTTGATTCTGCTTAAACAACAGTTTAAAATCAGCTATGGTCCAAAATTTGCTTCTTTAAAAAAATATTATAAAAATAACTAAAAACTTTATTTAACTTTTTATTTAAAACATTGCTGATTTTCTTGCTTTGTTTTCCAGAGTCATGACAAGTGTTAAATAAAATAACAAAGTTTATCTGATGTCTGCAGGATTTAAAAACTATTAAATCCTACCTGGCCCAAACTTACTTCACTGCTGTAAGGGCCAATTTAAAGGGATAAAATTAGTCAACATCTGATTCCCTTGTCATCTTTCTCCTCAATTTGTCCACCCCCTACCTGCCAGCAGTAAAACTCACTTGACAACTTCTTAAAGAGACCACAACATTTACAGCCTAGAGACTAGATTTTACTCAAGGATTTCCCAAGACAAACTGGGCCTCTTCAACCTTAGGAAAAAAGGTCTTTTAAATAATTCTCACTACTACAGCTAAACCTCTGGGAATTCTGTACTGAATTCATCTCTCAGGGCTCAAGCCTACAAATCCTCCAGAAGAACCTGCTTCCACCCACAGCGAAGTGCCTGAGAGTCCACTGGGGGCTTGTCCTTGCCAGCCCGTCATGGACACCAGACTCTGATTCACTCAACAGAAGCCTCAAACTACGAGCTTTAAAATGCTGTGGTATATAGAAAACATCTTACTGTTTTTGTTCTCCTCCCTATACTTCGGAGTATTAATACCTAACTCACATACCAGCACTATGACCCTTTTGCCCATGCTGAGAAAAAGATTGTTGTTTTTTTATTGACTGGTCAGAAAAAATACAAACTAACCTTCAAAACAGTCTAAAAAAGGACTAACACACTTTATGAACAAACCAACTTCTGGTAGATTTGACTGATAAGGTTTTAAATCCAGTGTGTGGCCATGGTTCTCTTGGTTAGCTCCTTTATTAGGACCTCTACTAGTTTTGCTTTTAGCTCTCATTGTAGGACCCCGCATTCTCCGCTGACGACATTCACACAAGGCCGAATTCAAGCTCTAGCTGTTTCTCTTCAGTGAACCCCCCAATCTGCTTCTAACCTTACTTTCAAGACCTTCCGTTACAAACCCCCTCTCCCTTCGTAATACGAATAAACTCTCTAACAGGCAGGGACATCTCGACCCCCATGTTCAGCAGGAAGCAGCTCCGGAAGATGAGCCCTCCAGCCATATTCCCCAGATTTTGAGGGTTTTTTTGTTTGTTTGTTTTTGTTGTTTTGAGACAGAGTCTCACTCTGTTGTCCGGGCTACAGTGAGTGCCGTGGCATCAGCCTAGCTCACAGCAACCTCAAACTCCTGGGCTCAAGCGATCCTTCTGCCTCAGCCTCTCAAGTAGCTGGGACTACAGGCATGCGCCACCATGCCCGGCTAATTTTTTCCATGTATTTTTAGTTGGCCAATTAATTTCTTTCTATTTTTAGTAGAGATGGGGGTCTCTCTCTTGCTCAGGCTGGTTTCGAACTCCTGACCTTGAGCGATCCACCCGCCTTGGCCTCCCAGAGTGCTAGAATTACAGGCGTGAGCCACTGCCCCTGGCCTTGAGTTCATTAAATAGAAATTTTTTTTACCAAAGAGTGCGGGAAATGAAAAGTGGCCTTACCAGTAACCTATCCAACAGAGGAAAATAAACTATCAAACAGAGAACAAGAGAAATAAACTCACAACTACCCTTTGTTTAATTAAAACACGTGTGGCCTAACTTGTTATCTCTATCAAGAAGAAAGAAGAAACCGCTTTTGTTATCAGTCCACTGAAGCACAGAGAGAGAGAAAAAAATGGCCATTTCTACCCTTTGAAAACACCAAGCAACTCTCCTCGTTGCCGGACATTTCTTTACCCCTTCTGTGTGTCATGGCCATTCGCTCTATTTCTTTCTCAGGAAAACAAACTTTTACTTTTGTATGTCGTATTCACTGAGAATTCTTTCTATCCCCCGTATGGATTTAACACCCGAACAGCTACTGTGAATAAATAACACCACGAACGTTCGTGCAGAAGCTTCTGTACGGACGTTCCAGTTCTCTTGGGGGTACATACATGCACACCTAGGAGTGAAATGGCTGGGACACACGGTAATTCTATGTGTAGCCCCTTGACGGTGTACTGGCATGTTTTCCAAAGTACGCCATTTTGCATTCCCACCAGCAGTTTTAAATTTTTTAGACAAACATGGACACCCTTGGCCTGTGATAACAATGAAAAAATCAAAGGCAGCCCCATCTCTGCTTTGCTCGGGTGGGAGGGAATCAGCGGGAAGAAATTAAAAGGGAAGGGACAGGCCGGGCAGGTTTCCCTGGCAACCGGAGGGCGCCTGCGGTCCCGGCAGCCCCCGCGCGCTGCCAACGGCCGGCGGGAGAGCGCTCGTGCGCGCGAGGTCCCCGCTCCGCCGGCGCTCCAGGCGAAGCGGCACGGGCCCGCTGGTGGGCGTCAGGGTGGGTGCCGGTGTGCGTGCCAAGCACTGCAGGCCTGGGGGCCCTAGTACAGGAGGCGGTTGCTGCGGCGGGTGGGAGGGGTCCTGGGTCCTGGTGTGTGAGGCTGGGTTCGCTTTCATCCGCTTTGGTTATGAGGTGTTTTCCTGCTGTCCTCCCCTCACCAGTCTAGACCAGGTGCTGACGGGGCGAGGAGAGGACGCGGTCCCCGTCTGTTCCAAGTGAAGCAACGCTTGGGCTCTTTAGACTATGGGGAGAGTTTGAGAATTAGAATTTTATCCCTGGTCGCTTATTTAATGCTTTTCCACAGGCTCCCGTCTTTTCCGCCATTTAAGCCCTGTCCTGGAGAATGCTTCCGCGCCCCGGCACCACAGCTTTACACGGTGGCAGCCAGGCCTTAGCCCCAGTTCTTCGAGGCTGCTGAGCTCCAGGCCCGGATTTACGTCCCCCACCCCCAGCCACCCCCTCCCCGCCCTTAGCTCTATCTGGCGTCCCAGGAGCCCGCCAAAGTCAGGTTATCGCAAATGAACTTTTCCTCATCTCCCTCCGCTTCTCTTTGGGTGCCGTATTTGTGTTAGAGCAGCATCACCCACTCACTCCGAGTTAAAAATCCACTTACATTTTGACTACTTTGTCTTCCCTATATTGTACAGACTGGTTACCAACCAGGTCCTGTGTGAAATCTTTTAAGATTCTAGAATCTATCCTCCATTCCATTTTATTCCTAATTCTATCAGGCCATCCAACTTTTAGGAATGGTGCAATGGCTAGAAACTGATTATTGACTCTTCCTCTAGTCCACCCTACTCTCCACATTGGCGGCAGGCACTGATTTCCAAAATAAAAATCTGACCCTGGCTTCCCAAATAATCATCATGGACTTCGAAAGCTTTCGTAATCTGGCCTCACCCAACCATTTCATTGTAATTAGTCTCCCTTCATCCAACCCCGGAAACCTAATGTTCCGATGAGACAGAGATGTGACGTCCTGAATACAACACGCATTTTAAGATTGTTGTACTTATGGCCACAGAGAAATAACGGAAGTTTCATCCCTAAGTAATAGCAAAAGGGGCAGTCTCAATTATTTTTCTTTGGAAAGTAGCCTGAACTCCAGGTAGTACGGATCCGATAGTGTAGGACTGATAATGGAGGTGGGGGTGACCCTTGTCTCTGGAACACTTCCTCCTCTCTCTCTTCACCTCTCCTCCAATTAGTGAAATACTCATCTATCAAATGTCCCCTTTAAGGTAGAATTCATAGCTGCTTCTTTAAGACCCCACTGTCTTCAATTAAAATGTCCTAAAACAATAGAAAATATTATGACCCATGTACAAGGATGATCCCAAATTCTATGAAATAGTTCACATGTTGTTCCTTTTGTGCTCCCTAGTATATTCATATTTCTATTATAGCTCTTAAATTCTCACATAACTGTTTACATATATGTCTTTCCTCACTGTTTCTGAAGGATAGAGGCTGCATTTTACTTATCTTTGTATCCTTAGTGCCTAGTACAGTCTGGTATCAATAAATAGTAGATGCCAACTAAATATTTGGTAATGAATGAATAAATGTGTTAGTCATTATTTCTGAGTTCTCTAAGTTGGCAACTTCTTGAAAGAGAGTATCTAATCTTAATCATTTTATTCCTAGAACCTGTTATAATTACTGGCATATATTGTTTCTAATTAGTGCTTAAACGGATTTTCTATATTCCATTCTGTACTCATTACTATGGTTTAGTGTTTTATGTTGGTCACTGACACAAGATCTAAAACTGAAAGGGCCTTAATCATCTAATAACAGCTCTTTCATTTCCTACAGATAAAGATACTGAGCAAGGAGAGGTCAGGTGATTTCCCCACAGCAACCAGGAAATACTGGGTCTAGAATCAAGTTCTCAAATTTCCCAGGTTAGTATTCATTCTACTACGTTTTGCTACTTAAATTGACTTTATGAAACAACTTTATCACTTTAATTTTTTTAACAACACCTGCAAGAGATCCTCATCATCCCATACTGTTTATTTCAACAAGCATTTTTTGGAGTTACCTACTCTGTTAAAAACATTTGAGGCTCCTGTTTTTAAGTTTGCACTCTTGTGGAGGATCTTATAACCCAGTGTTGATAAAAATACTATTTCACAAAAGAAAAAAGCTTTGTTTCTCTTTGGGTAGGAATTTTTTTAAAGTTGTAAATTTTCCTTAGTTTTATTTCACTCTCAACTTTACTAGTTTGTGAAGTCTTATTAAAACTTCAAAAATAAAATTTCTTTTTTTTTCCCTAGGTTTTCTGATCCTTTTTATGAGTTTCACCATCTGTGGTCTTTACCAACAACTGTGGTTTAATCAGTTGGAAATACAGAAAAATCATTAACTAGGAGAAAATGTCAAATCTAAAAATGAAAGAGGCAGCCCTTATCTACCTTGACAAAAGTGGAGGCCTCCAAAAGTTTATAGATGATTGCAAGTACTACAATGGTATGTCCAGCAAAGGTGATTTTATTTTAGAAACTCTCAACTAAATTCCTACATATAACTATTGTGACTTTGACATTTGTCTATTTTCACAGATTCAAAACAAAGTTATGCTGTTTATCGATTCAATATTTTAATAAATCCTTCTGATGTTGTTGAATTAGATGCTGAACTTGGAAATCACATTTTACACGAGCCTTTAAAAGCTGCTCAAATTTTCCAATCAGTAAGTTAAAGAAAGAAGTAATTTTATACCATATGGAATTTTTGGTAACTTTTTGTTTGTTTGTTTGAAATCACAGGTCTGTTTTATTGCTGTTAAGACTCTCTCATTAATTGGACAATTGCAGACAGAAACTCAAGTAAGTTTTGGTGAAATTTAATAAAGGAAACTCAGGTACAAACTTTCATGATGACTTATAAATCAATATTTTTATATTTTTTTATTTATTAAGAAGTATACTATATTTTTTCACAGTTCAATGGAATATCTTACATGCACATCTTTATTTCCTATATTATCACTTATAACATTAAACACTTCTATAATAAAGTATTTCAAACATAGCGGAAAGTAAAGAGAATAATACAATGAATTTCTATGTATCTATCTCTCAGGTTCAATGTTACGATATTTTGCCATACATGCATCATCAATTTTTTTCTGAAGTATTTTAAAACAAATCCTAAATGTTCTATTATTTTATCCCTGCATACTTTAATATCAACCTCTAAAAACTATGGGCATTCCCCTTTCCCTCCCTTTTCAGTACACTTGATCTTAGCCAAAAGACTGAGAAGTGATTTCACTCCCTTTTTATACCAATGACTTTTTGAAGAAACTAGTTAATTCTCCTGTTACATAACCTGAATTTGTCTAATTGCTTCCTTGTGGTGCTATGTATCTTATTTCCCTATACCTCATATTTCTAAAATAGAAATCGGCTCTAAAGGATTTTTAGATTCAGATTCAACTCGTTTTGATAAGAATACATCATAGTTGATGTCATGTATTCCATATTGCACTATATCAGAAAGGTATAATGTCTCTTGTCCCACTTTTAACAATGTCACAATTCACCAGTGAGTTCATGTGATGTCATTCTGATCTCTCCATTATTTGGTTTCCCATCAACTTTTTTCCAATGGTGTTAGCAGTCATTGATGTTCATTGACTAGAATCCATTATTTCATTAGGAGTTGCAAAGTTGCAATTTTTCCAATGTTAGCATTCTTTCTGAATTTGTTAGCTAAAATTATTCTATAAGAGAAATTTTCTCTCATCAATTATTTAGTTACTTTGAAATATAATTTATACCAGAAAGACAGGATAAATGTATGATTCTTTGCCTTTATACTTTTTCAGAGAGTAACAAATTGAAATCTAGCAGCCTCCAATGATGACCAATTTTTTTGTTTTTGCTTTTTGTTTTTCTTTTTTTAAATATGAGGAACTCATGAACTTTTTAATATAGGTGATTTAATATAGCTGTTGTATTTCAGTAAATCTCTGTTATTCCTTTTAATGCTTATATTATCCTACCTTCGGTCATTGGGAATCCCTTCAAATTTGCTCCTGTGTCCTTTTGACATATGCTGTTTGTTTTTTATAGCTCCCTTGCTGTTTGTTTTTTCTAACACAAGAAGATGTCCCAACTCCATCTTGTATATTTTCTGTCCCAGACCTGGAATCAGCCATTTCCCCCAAGGAGCCCTGGTTCCTTTTAGTCAAAAATGATCTTTAGAGATCACAGTCTGGGCACTAGGAGTGTTCTTTGCTATTGGGTTGACATTGTTTTTCAAGTCTTTTCAGTGGATTTAGCAAGGTAAATGTGTATATTTAAGGAAAAATAATGAATTCATAATGATTTTTTCAGTTAAAAATGTTGGATTATAAGATTTTTACTTCTTTAACTTTATACTTGAATCTTTTCTCTTATGCTTAAAATTTTATTCCTAACAACATTAACAAATCATTTGCTAAATTTGCTCAACAATATACTTACTATATTATAATGCAAGTCAAATGGGATCTGCATTTTAATACCATTTTTATGTTCTTATTAGATTAATATAGTGCTGAAATTAACACATTTACCTCCTCTGCCAAGTTATGGTCTCGATCTTTGTGACTTTCCACTTGATTATACATCTGAGAGATTTTATATGATGCAAGGAATTGTGATTGCAATGACGACAGTAACTAAGTATACACAAGGTGCAAAATTTCTTTGTTCAGATGAGGCATGCCCTTTTTCAAAAGGTAAATATTAAAATGTAAAATCAAAATATCAAGCAATTTATTTTTTAATCCTAAATCCTGTTTATAATTAGTTAGGAGACATAAAGTAGGAAGAATGGAATAAAATTTGATATCTCCTAATGTTTATACATTTGCATCATCTTTAAATACATTCTTTCTCCTTTTCTCCCCTGCCCCCAACTTAACAAGTGTAACTATGTCGCTGAAGTACTTGTTCTTCTCACACATTGTTTCATGACTGTTCACCCTGTTCCCTCTCCATTTAATGTCCCTCCTCATCCCTTAGGCTTGACTTCAGGTCAGTCCTTCTGTAAATTAGCTTTTCCATTTATCCCTAACTCTCAATGGGTTGAATGCCCCTCCCCTCTTCTCTCAGAACACTTTGCAAATGAATACCGTATATTGAAATTGTCTATGTTTTATTGCCAAATATAGAAATTGTGTGTTTAAGTATCCATATTACCAGTGCCTTAGCATAGTGCCTGGGAAGAAACAGCCATGCAGTAAGTGTTAATTAAACTACTCTGAACCCAAGTGCAAAATTGAATTAATTATACTTTGAATTAAACTAATTTTGAAGGATTGAAAATAGCCAGTCTGAAAGCAAATTTAACTTATCACTGTTTTCTTTTAGGATTTCAGTATATAAGAGTGCATGTGCCTGGTGCTACAGAATCTGCAACAATAAGAAGTGACTTTTTGTGTAATCTATGTGCATCTTCACTTCAAGAAGACAGAAAATTTAGAGTACTTGGTGGTAAAATGCATTTACATTTTGTAATTACAATTTTAAAATAGTGTCTGATATTTCTTGTGGAAATTAAATTGAATATATATTCTAATATCTAAATCTTTTTTCACTTTGCCTTAAGAGAAACAGATAGTTGAAATAATTACCACAAAGGCACTTCAGGCTTTTCAAGGATATTCTAAGAACCAGCCATTTAGGTTTCAATCTCTTACAATTTTCCTACGAGGTAAGTTCTGTTTGAACTCAAAATAAATTGCTGTAAATTACATTATTGACTTGTTTATATATTATAAATGGTGCTTCTATAGGTTAAGAATCACATCTTCTTATTCCTGAGCATTTTAAAAAATATTCATATTTAGCTAATGTATCAATTATTCAGTTAGTCATACAACATTCACTTAAAATGATATTGGCACCTGCTACGTCCATAGCACTGTGCTACATAAGTCATAGTCAAAAATTTTAAGACAGTGATCTGTCCCTTTTCTGTGTGTGTGTCTTAAATAAATATTGGAGTTATTGCTCAGCCCTTTGGAGCTAAAGAGGAAAAAAAATGGAGATCATTGTTTGATCTTCACAGAAAGAAGTTAACCCTTGCTCCTCCTTGTCAACCTTTCTTTTTTTTTTTTTTTTTTTTTTGAGACAGAGTCTCACTCTGTTACCCGGGCTAGAGTGCCACGGGGTCAGCCTAGCTCACAGCAACCTCAAATTCCTGGGCTCAAGCAGTCCTCCTGCCTCAGCCTCCTGGGTAGCTGAGACTACAGGCACAAGCCACCATGACCGACTAATTTTTTCTATTTTTAGTTGTTTTGGGTAATTTCTTTCTAATTGTAGTAGAGACGGGGTCTCGCTCTTGCTCAGGCTATTCTCGAACTCCTGAGCTCAAGCAATCCTCCCGCCTTAGCCTCCCAGAGTGCTAGGATTACAGGCATGAGCCACTGTGCCCAGCCTGTCAACCTTTCTTTCATAGCTTTACCACCAACCAACTTCTAAGTGTGGAATGGAGGAACAAAATTTTTAGTATGATTTTTAAAATAGACTTTGAACTCATGCAAATCTTTGCCCGGTCTGTAGATATACAAGAGAGGAACCTAGTATAATACAAGAGGGTAGACTTTGTAGACAGACAGACCTGGATATGAATTTCAGTTCGGCCACTTACTAGTAATTTAGCCTTGTGCAAGTTATTTAACTTCTCTTCATATATAAAGTTGAGATAAGAAGATCTACCTGTCTTACTGCTTACAATTAAATAACATATGTACAAGTACTTAGATGTATTATAAATAGATAATATATATACAAGTACCGTATATGTATTGTAGACAGTAAAATTTTCTTCCTAAATAAAATTATTACTTAAAAGGTCACTTTTATTAACATTCTTTGTTATTTAATATAAAGATGTTTTATCTTATGTAGAATATTTTTTTCCTTTGGCTATATTATAGGACAGTATCTATTAATAGTTGCTATGTCTTATGCTTCTTGAAGTTAATTCAGCATCGCATGTAAGAATCAAAATTTATCAGCAATGAAATTGCATTTCATCAATTTACATTAATAGTGACACTGTATAGGGATATTATACTAAACAAGAGTAAATATTACTAACTCAACTACTGAATTCTGGTTCTGAATCTTTAAACCATATGTCATGTATAAGTTTCATTTAATGAATACACATTTTTTTCTTTGTTTAATAATTTTAGATGAATCAGTAAATCAAATGAGTATAGGAAATGAATATAAAATTATTGGAATTCCAACATGTGTAAAAACCTCACAAACTGTCTGTATAGAAGCAAATAGCATAACTTTTTGTAATTCAAAAGGTAAGGAAAATATAAATATCATATATTAACAAACATTTAAATTTAAATCTGTTCAGCAAATATTGTTCGCTTGTGTGCTGAGCACTCTTCTAAGCATTAGGAATACAGTTGTAAACAAGACAGTCAAGGTTCTTGCTCTTAAATTGTATGGTAGACAGATAACATGTAAACTAATCAACAAGACAATTTAAATAATAAGTGCTATGAAGGAAATAAAACACATAATGTTGTGGAAACTTGCTGGCTGGCAGGACTTCTTTCTTTGAGCTAAGTTTTATTTTGATTTTTTAAATATAATTAGCAATAAGAAAAAATGTTTCAGGATGCCAAGAGTTAGAGATTACTACCCTTTATTTTCTAGCTAAGGCATTTCTAAGTAACTGTTTTGGTCTGAGAAAAACTATAAAATGGCATCATTTTCCTCAACTGAGTTCTGAACCAATGAAGAAATAAGACAAAAGCCAAGCACAGTGGGGTCACGCCTATAGTCCCAGCTACTCTGAGGGCTGAGGTGGGAAGCCAGGAGTTTGAGATCAGTCTGGGCAACATAGGGAGATCCGTGTCTCTAAAAAAAAAAATCTTAAATAAGCCAGGTGCAGTGGCTCATGCCTGTACTCCTAACACTCTGGGAGGCCAAGGCAAGAGGATCGCTTAAGGCCAGGAGTTTGAGACCAGCCTGCGCAAGAGTGAGACCTCGTCTCTACAAAAAATAGAAAAATTAGCTAGGTATGGTGGTGCATGCCTGTGGTCCCAGCTACTCAGGAGGCTGAGGCAGGAGGATCACTCGAGCCCTGGACTTTGAAGTTGCTGTAAGCTATGATGACACCACTGCACTCCAGCCTGGGAGACAGAGTAAGACCATGTCTCAAAAAAATTAATTAAATAGATAAATAAATAAATAAGACAAAAGATAAAGGCAGATAAGAGCCAACATATCACATTTATTGCTGATAACTTCCTTTAACAATTCCAGCATATTTTAGCATTAAGTAAATAAAAGTAGAGAGCACACTTTTTCTTTTAACTTGACTCACAAATATCTAAATGTAGGAAAGCTGGATTAAATCTTGAGTAGAGGTTGGATTATTTTAGAATCCGTAGATAACCATCTGTAGTAATAGAGACCCATGTTGAATTTAAATGTGAGTAGATTCTAGATACTTCTACTTGTCTTGAAGAGAAAAGCTTCTTAAAAGAACAAAAATGTTGAAAGAAAGCATGGCTGTTGACTATCTCAAGATTTGTTGATTTTGGTAGCAGAACATGACTTACATATAGGTGAAAAAGTGTGCTTTCTTATGCTGACCTCCAGAATTAGGCAAATTTAGCCACCCAAATGTGGCAAGAGTTGGACTAAAAGTAGGCTTCTCTTAGTCCATCAGTATGGGTGAGTAGAGGAAATCATTGCTTTATTATGGCAGCCCAAGAGGAAGGAGAATGAGACTGTGTTATGCATGCATTGCTTTTCCTCCCAAACTGACCAATTCTATAAATCAGTCATTCCTTTCAGGAATTGGAGAGATCAAGAGGGTGGAGAAGATCTAGAATGTTACAATATAGTACAGTGCTTTTAAACTAATAGAATATAAATCTTTCCTTTTAATAATAGCATTCAAATATTTCCCATTCTACTTATTATCATTCATTGAAAGTGATACTATTTCAAACATAGACATATAGGTGCAAACACAGCAATATAGGGGCTCCATGATCTGCCTTTGCTCACATCGATCTTAAAAGGAGAAGAATGAGGGATTTGCCTGGTGCCCACAGCCAGTGTATGTGAAAACACAGGGTGACTTCTTCCCTTTATTACATTCCCTGGGGTAGAAATGGTAGACTAGTGTGACCTCCAATCAAAATTTAATGTCATTATAAGAATTTGAATATGGTATCATTTAAACTGTAATTTGATATAAATGGAATCAAATATCCATACTGTTGTATTCTTGTTTTAAAACCCTTTCTAATATATGTGTCAATATTTATTTTCAGTTCCTTCAGAAATTAGTAACAACTTCAGGTGTCTCCTCTCCTTGACTTCCAGTTCATGCTGGAAGTTTACAGCAGTACTTGCCAATATCTTTGCATCACAAATTGTTCCTCCCGGGACTTACAATTTGCTCAAGCTTTGTTTGTTGATGAGTCTTGTACAGACAAGTGACCGTAAAAAGGAACTGGAAGATTGCCTGGATATTTTAATTATAACAAGTGATACTCTACTAGTAGAGAGGTAAATATATGACATGAATTTTTAAAATATTAATTGGTCACAGGTTTGCATAAATCTTTCCCATGAGCATTATTATAAGAAGAATATTTAGATTTTATCTGAGCTAGTATAATTATTTAAATCAATTTTTAGCAATAAAATTTGAAACTTTCAAAACATAAATTGATAATTAAGATACTTGCTTTCAATATTCTAAGAGTCTAACCTCTCAAAGTTTCAACCTATTTCCCCACTCAAACCTTTACAAATAAATGCCAGCCAGCTTTCCTTTTCCCCCATTCCCTAGCTCTATATTCTACTTTTGTGCTTTCTTTTCATTTTTAAATAATCTATCCCTAAGGAGCCAATATGCCATTTTCTTATTTCTCTTCAAGATTCCATTCAACAAATTGATTTGCTGCACCCAAAAGGCTTTCAAAGGTACCAGCATTACTGTTTTGGGGGTATATTATCCTAACTTTGGAATAAGCCTCTACTTAACATTTTGTGGCTCCCCATTAGCAAGTACCTTTTTCTTTAAAAGTTATTTAAATGTTCACAAAGCTTAGAATAACTTCCTTTTAAAATATCTTGTATGTAATTCTAAAGCAAAAAATAAATTTATAAAATTAATTTAAAATAGAAAAAATAAAATTCAAATTACCATCAATTTAATTGTACAAATGATGTTTTGCTAAAATTAAATTGTCACTGGCAATGTAAATATGATGCCAAATTCTATAGATTTCATCACTTTATTCTTGTCATAGAGCATGAAAGCATTTGTTTCCTTACAGACTCATCAACTCTGGATATTATCAAACTTTTAAATTTTGTAATCTGATAGAAAATGGTATTTTATTTTAATTTGCATTTCTTTAACTGGAAATAACTTTCAGCATCATTTAAATCTTATTAAACAATTGTATTGTATTTTATAAACCTCCTAATCTTTACAATTGTTTATTTTTCTAAGTTGCGTATCTATTTTTTTTTTTTTTTTTTTTTTAGACAGAAACTCACTCTTTTGCCTGGGCTCGAGTGCCGTGGCATCAGCCTAGCTCACAGCAACCTCAAACTCCCTGGCTCAAGCCATCCTTCTGCGTCAACCTCCGGAGTAACTGGGACCACAGGCATGCACCACCATGCCTGGCTAATTTTTTTAATATATGTATTTTTTAATTGTCCGGCTAATTTCTTTCTATTTTTTTAGTGGAGACAGGGTCTTGCTATTGCTAAGGCTGGTCTTGAACTCCTGAGCTCAAGCAATCCTCCTGCCTTGGCCTCCCAGAGTGCTAGGATTACAGGCCGATTATCTATTTTTTATTGATTTTTGATAGCTGTTGTAAATTAAGGCCTTTGTCTCTTTTCCTGTTTGTCATTAACCTTTTAACTTATGGTATTTGGGGCTGTATGAGAGATTTTGATTTTTTGTTTGTGTTTAGGTAAAATTTATTTGTAGTGAAACGATCATATCTTCTTATCATTAAAAATAATCAATGAATTTTACCAAATACATACACTCCTGTAACCACTACCACAGTGAGATACAGAACATTTTCATCATCCCAGAAATTTCCCTCATTCCCTCTTCCAGTCAGTTCCTATCTCCACAGGTGATTTCTGTCACCACAAATTAATTTTCCTGTTGCAGAACTTCATAAAATGGAATCATACAGTGCATCCTCTTTTGGGTCTAGTGTCTATCACTCAACAGAATGTTTTTGAGATTGATCCAGTTGTGTGCATTAGTAATTCATCGTTTCTATTGATGAATAGTATTCCATTATATGAATATACCACAAATTGTTTATACATTTTCCTAGTGGTGGGTGTTGAGTTTTACATGTTTTGACTATTATGAATAAAGCTACCATAAACATTCTTGTACAAGTCTTTTTGTGGAAATGATTTTCATTGTCTTGGGTAAATACCTAGGAGTGAATTGCTGGTTCATAAGGTAGATGTATATGTCACTTTATAAGAAACTGACAGTTTTCCAAAGTGATTGAACCATTTTATATTCCTACTAACAATGTGAGAGTTCCACTTGTTTCCAACCTTATCAACATTTGGTTTTGTCAATCTTTTTCATTTTAGGCATTCTAGTGAGTATGAAATGGTATCTCATGGTTCCAATTTGCACTTCCCTGATGACTATTGATTTGAGCTCTTTTTCATGTGCTTATTTGTATATCTTCTTTTATGAAGTGTCCGTTCAAGTCCTTGGCTTGCCTTTTAGTTGGGTTGTTCTGGATGTATGTCCTTTGCTACACACATACACAAACATACACACATGTATACATATGTGTACATATGTGTTTTCCCAGTCTAAAGCTTACTATTTTTTAAATTTTCTTAATGGTGTCTTTGATGAGAAGACTTTTTAGTTTTGATGAAGTTCAATTTATTATTTTCTTTTATGTGTAACATTTTCTGTGTTCTGTCTAAGAAGTCTTTGCCTACAACCAGGTCATGAAGATTTTCTTTTATATTTTCTTCTAGAAGCATTATAGTTTTTAGCTCACTTTTTATTTATTTATTTATTTATTTATTTATTTGGATGAGATCTGCTATGTTGCCCAAGCTGGTGTCAAATTCCTGGGCTCAGGCAATCCTCCTGACTCAGCCTCCTGAGTAGCTGGGACTATGGGCATGTGCCACTACACCTCACAAGAAGCATTATAGTTTTAGCTTTTATATTAGGTCAGTTATCTGTCTCAAGTTAGCTATGTATATGGTGTGAGGCATGAGTTAAAATGTTTTCTATGCATTTATCCAATTTTTCCACACCATTTGTTGAAAAGACTTTCCTTTTCACATTGAATCATTTTGGGACCATTGTTGAAAATAAATCAGAATGGGTAGAAACTGAGTATAAAATTGAACTGGATATAAATCTATTTGATCTCTCTTTTCTATTGCTTCAATATATTTGTCTATACTTATACCAATACTAACTCTCGTCATTACTGTAGCTCTGTGCTCAGTCTTGAAATCAAGTGGTGCAACTTTATTCTTAATTTTTAAGATTTTTAAAAAACGCTTTTAGGTCCTTTGCATTTTCTTACAATGTTTAGAATCAATATGTTAATACCAACCTCCTCACCAAAAAGAAGCCTTTGAGGATTTTGATTGGAACTGCATTTAATGTATTAATCAATTTGGGGGAGAATTCACACTTAACAATATTGAGTCTTCCAAGCCATAAGTATGATCTATCTCTCCATCTATTTAGATCTTCTTTAATTTGTCTCAGCAATGTTTTATAAAAGGTCATGCATATATTTTGTTAAATTGATTCCTGAATATTTTCTACTAAAAATAGCATCAAATTAAGTGTTTCATTAATTTCATTTTCAATAGTTTGCTATGAATATATAGAAATACAATTGATTTTTATATTTTGATTTTGTATTCTGTGACCTTGCATCAGTAATTTTTAAAGTTCCTCAGGTGATTCACTATGTAGCCTAGTTTGAGTCTCATCATTCCATATCACCATGTATTAAGCCTGGCTACATATTAGAACACCTGGGAGAATTTAAAAAAATATATTTATGAATATGTCTCACTCCCAGAGATTCTAATTTATGTGGTTTGGGGTGGGGGGCATGGCATTGGAATTTGTTAAAAGCTGGTGATTTTAATGCAGGCTAGGGTTGGTTTTATTATAGAAAGAAACTGCAAAAGTTTCTTTCTAAAATCACTCTCCTATTTTATATATCTTCAAACTAACATCCAAATTCCTTGGAATTCTGGGAGGCCGAGGAGGGTGGATAGCTCAAGGTCAGGAGTTCAAGACCAGCCTGAGCAAGAGCAAGACCCCGTCTCTACTATAAATAGCAAGAAATTAATTGGACAACTAAAAATATATGTAAAAAATTAGCCGGGCATGGTGGCGCATGCCTGTAGTCCCAGCTACTTGGGAGGCTGAGGCAGAAGGATTGCTTGAGCCCAGGAGTTTGAGGTTGCTATGAGCTAGGCTGATGCCACGGCACTCTACAGCCCAGGCAACAG
>CAUYRT010071403.1:0-17481 GCA_963574885.1 Lepilemur ruficaudatus
TAATTGGCCAACTAAAAATATATAGAAAAAATTAGCTGGGCATGGTGGCGCATGTCTGTAGTCCCAGCTACTCGGGAGGCTGAGGCAGAAGGATTGCTTGAGCCCAGGAGTTTGAGGTTGCTGTGAGCTAGGCTGATGCCATGGCACTCTAGCCCAGGCAACAGAGCGAGACTCTGTCTCAAGAAGAAATAAGAAAAGAAAAAAAAGAAAGAAAAGAAAAAAAAGAAAAGAAAAGAAAAGAAAAGAAAAGAAAAGAAAAGAAAAGAAAAGAAAAGAAGAAAAAAGAAGAGAAAAGAAGAGAAAAGAATAAAATGGAGCTTCGAATGAGGGTCAGTTTTTGAAGACCATTCATTAATCACATCTATATTGCTACCTACTATGTGCTAGTTAAAATACTAAATTAAAAAGAAAAAAAACAGATTGCTCCAAAGAGTTCCACATCTCAGAAGGGAGACAAAAATACTGGAAATTACAATGTGGTGGTGAGTGCAAAGCTCGACATAAACTTTAGGCTAGAATTATTGAAATCTAAGAAAATTGTTCCAGAGCCATATGTTAGCCAGTATAGACCTGTTGTAACCTATCTTTTTCTCTTTAATAAAATATTAGGAGACTACAAGAGTAAATGATTAAATATAACAACCATATGCTGCAAATGCCACTAAAAAAGTCCAATTGCTACAGTTTAATTAAATTCTCAATCTCACAGGCCCTGGAGAAAAATATAACATAAAATCCAGAGGTTTAAATCTTTCATATCTGATGACACAATGGCTAATAATCTGCAGACAGACAGAACTAAAGTAATAGCTAATTATCAAGAATTCTTTAATCAGCATGCTGTCTGTAATTCTATAAAATGAAATTTTTACTAGGTACATAAAAGGAGGGTTTGGGTTTGTTTTTTGAAAATTAGAAGAGTAGGATAAAGCATAAAGAAATGCAAAGGGCTTTATATCTCAATTCATTTTAAAATGGCTTGGAGAGATTTAAGCTTCTTACTCAGATTTGTTCTGTGCATGTTTCTTTCAGTGGTTTCTCCCTGCCTACAGGACCATGGCCAAACTCCTACTCTGGCTGTAAAAGGCTTGTCATGATCTGTCCCTACCCCTCAAGCTTCATCTTTCACATCCTTTGAGTTTGTGATCCAGCAATGCTAAACTACTTGTGCCATACTCTGAAGTTTCTGGGCCTCTCTCTTCTTTCTTTCCTATTGTCCTTCCCCTCTTTTTACCTAGCTATGTCCCATCGGTCTTCTATGTTTCAATTCTGAGGTCACCTTTAATGGGAAAACCCAGAAGAGTAGGTAAAATTCCTGTTCTCTGCACTCTCACAGCAACCTATGCCTATCCCTACTATAAACTTACCCCATTCTGTTATTATAGCCCATTTTCTCACTAGCAATAAGCTTCCTGAGGGTAATATCAGGTCTTATTTTATTCAGTTATATTTCAAAGTGCCTAGTATGAACACAATGAATAGCTATTAATATTAAATAGATCATTGCCTAAGAGGTTCCTCTTCCAGACTTGGGGAAAATGTATGTGCGTGGGTGGTAGCAGTAGGTTGATAAGGAAAGACATACTGAAGAAGGTTTAGGTTCCTACTGAACCTTAAAGGATGAGGAAGAATTAACCAAACAAAAGGGAGTGGAAGATGGAGAGGCATTTCACTAGGTCTAAGGGGCAGCAGGCGCAAAGGCTTAGACATTGAGAAACAGCTTGCATATGACAGAAATAAATCCTTCGTCAACAAAGTCAAGACAATTCAATGGGGAAAAATAATGCTTTCAACAAATGGACCTGGGATGATCGGACATACACACAGAAAAATATATTTTAAATTTTGACGTTTACCTCATACCATATACAAAAATCAACAAAAATGCATCAGCAACCTAAATTTAAGAGTTGAAACTATAAAATTCTTGGGAGAAAACATTGTAGTAAGTCATTGTGACTTTGGATATTGATATCCATATTGGATCTCGGGAAGATAACTAGTTCAGATTAAGACTATTCTTTAACTTCTGTGTCCTCAGTAACTGGTACAATTTCTGGCATATAATGGGTGCCCAATAAATCTTTTAAACATATGATTCAATGCATATGTCTCGGTAAGCAAATGTCTTCAAAGGCCTGACATAAAAGGAATCTTTAAAAAAACCGAACTTCCCAAAATATCAAATTAAAGCATATGGAGTCAAGTATTAATTAGCTGCTCCTAAGAAAAACTATGGAAGCTGAGGCAGGGCCCTGGAAAACACTGACATGGAAGCAACTTAGAGATACCAAACTTCTGAAATAAAGCTTAAATGACTAAAAGTAAAGAAAGCTATGCTAAAAGATTAAAGTTCCCTTATAAGATCAAGGTGGACTATAATGGCATCCATGTGTTCTGTTATACCCAAAGTGGCTAAATTATTATTTCTACAGCGTATTTTTGAGAACTCTAATATTGAGCAGCATGTTTCAGAATACACTAGATTTCATAAGGGTGCATGCCCCCAGTGCTCTACCAGGTGGCTTGGCTCACACTATTACTTCAGCAACAGAGAAGCCAGATTTTTAGTTAAACTGGCAGAAATTGGTCACTGTTAGGCTCTTAGTTTTTTAATTTAAACCATAAACACTATGGATAATGGGAAGGAGAACTTCCCTGGCCCCCATTTCTCCTTTGTCTTTACATGATGGATAATAAATTAACAATCTGCTTTTTGGGGGTGGTATTATATTATGAATTAAAACCAAAACTCTTATTAGGAGGTGATAGATCAATCCCTTATTTACAAAGAAGGGCCATTGTTTTTGTCTTCATCCTTATCTAAAGTTTTATAATGTTTGCCTGTCTTGGCAGTAATTAACATTAGTTCTTTACTGTATATTATATGCTAAAAATGTTAAAGTACTTTAGTCAGCTAATAGAATATTACAGCTGGGTGAAGAACTGTTCTCAGTAAATCAAGCATCTTTCCAATACTATCACCTGTGCTGTCCACCATGGTAAGCTACTGGCCATGTGTGGCTATTTATATTTAAATTAATTAAAATTAAATAAAATTAAAATCAGTCTCCCATTCACTCTTGATACATTTCAAGTGCTCAAAAGCCACATACGGCTTAGTAGTAGATAGCGCTGATGTAAAACATTTACAAATGTTGGGCAGTGTTTTCAGACCCATCATAAAAGCACTCTAATGTCAGCTTTATTACTACATTGCTGTTATTTTTACTTTTTTCTGTTTACCTAAAAATTATTGCCCAGTTTAATCATAATGATTCACATTTGCTTATTTCCTAAAATCAAACATTCCCTCAAAAGAGGAAGATCTGCAAGTGTTGTGACTATTTAAAAAGAAATTAGAAGTTTTTGCAGGCTCTGAATGCAATTCCAGACATAGTGTCAGAAATGGTTTGAGTAATAATCATAGCCTAACAGGGCCACTGCTTTCCAAGTTAATGAAGCTTATCTGTATATGAATGTTTGTATGATTGTCTCAAAATCAGTCATTTTTGGTCACCGTCTGCATATTAAGTGAAGGCAGAAGGCATGTAATACCTTCTGGTTGCTGCTTTAATAAGTAGAATAAAAGAAACTCATAGGTTGCCTCTGGCCTGCACTCACACCAAGGACAAACACCTCCTCCTGTGAGTTCTAAGGCCTTTTATTAAACTTTCACTCCAACAAGGGTTCCTCCTTCTGCTTCTCATCAAACTTTCTCCAGTAACCCTTCTTTTGACCCTTCCCTTACCCCCACCACCCCATACCCTGCTTCTCTGGCTACCTCTCCAGAGCACTATCACCCCACCCATCACCAATTTGGAAAACTACACTTTGTTGTGATCCCTATCTATCAAGCAAAGTTGGGTGTTTGTGGAGAAAACACAAGGAGATTAAGGAGATTCCTAAGAGGTTTCCAAAGACAGTAAGTTCAATGAATTTGAATAAATGCACAAAGGGAACTACACTGTACTAGATGAGAGCTAGAGTTCTTACTGGAGTCAGTGGGCTTAGTGGTTAAGAGTTATCAATCAGACCTAGGTTCAAAATTTTGGCTCTACCACATAACAGCTGTGGGGCTCTCCAAGAAGTGATCTCTGGATCTCAGACTCTTTATCTGCAAATAAGGAACTGGATCAGCCTCCTAAGATTGTTGTAATAAAATTACACACATAGGTGGCACCACATAAATGAGAGATAAAGTAGAGAACATATTTTATAAAAGATGCAGAACCATACACACTCTTACATTTGGAAGAGGAGTTAGATCCCAACAAGAAGCACACCTAAAAAAAAGCTTTAAAAATTGTGATAAGAAAAAGATGCTGCTACAAAGATACTAAATACTAAAAGGTTACTTAGACACTGGGAATGAAAAATGTGATGAAAATATTTAGGGTTTCAGAAAGGTGACAAAGTACGGTTAAAGACAGATACAGTTTCTCCATTGGGGGGAATAAATACACATTTTTTTTGTTTGTTTTTGAGACAGAGTCTCACTCTGTTACCTGGGATAGAGTGCCATGGCATCAGCCTAGCTCACAGCAACCTCAAACTCCTGGGCTCAAGGGATACTCCTGCCTCAGCCTCCCGAGTAGCTGGGACTACAGGCATGCGCCACCATGCCTGGCTAATTTTTTCTATATATTTTTAGTTGGCCAATTAATTTCTTTCTATTTTTAGTAGAGATGGAGTCTCGCTCTTGCTCAGGCTGGTTTCGAACTCCTGATCTTGAGTGATCCGCCCGCCTCAGCCTCCCAGAGTGCTAGGATTTCAGGCGTGAGCCACTGTGTCCAGCCAAATACAAAATTTTTAAAAATCCCCAATCTACCGGCTATTGGGCCAAAGAGACAATCACAAAAATCATACTTAACCAAAGTATGTAATGACTAGAGCTATACAATTCAAATATTATATTACCAGGGCTAATCAAACAAAGAAAGTCCACCCCTATTTGGGTAAACTCTTATTCCTCTACTATGCCTTACATCCCTTATTTTAGTAAGCTGTCTTACAAACAGGAGACACTGGTGACAAGAAAGGTTATTGAGTATAGAAGTTTCAGTGTAAGCCCCCAACCACCACTGAATACAACTACTACAGTATCAGTAGGCTTCTACCACTTACTGAAGACAGAACATGAAGTGCTATGATAATTTTCATTAGAAAAAACTTACAAAATTGTAAAATATTCTTCCCTAAGGAAAACCTGCAAGAGAGGATAGGGACATACAAAATGTGATAAATTCGACTGAAACCCAAGGCTTCATACATAAAGTGAGTTATCACTTTGTCCTCCTTTGTATATGGGCACTAACAATGTAAGAGAACGAACAAACAGAAACAATAAACCTCATCAACAGTCCTTCCGACCATAGCATATGTCCAGAACACTTCACTTCATAAAGTCATTTGCCACAAATTATAAAAAAATAAAATACAATTCTTTCTGGCTCATCCTGACCAAAAGACAACACAGACATGTAGAGAGCAAACAATATTAATGAGTTATTAATTTTCCTTGTGTGCATGTATTCTAACTTGAGTGTTTCTGAAATACTCCCAATGTAACAAATACAAGCTTATTATTAGCAGGATCAAAGATTTCTAACTTTATCTTTCCTTAATAGGCATTCACATGACGAATTACAGCAATATATGTCAAGGTGCAAAGAGTTAATAAAAAAGGAAGCTCATACACAAACTGAATATTTCAAGACATCTTTGTAACAGTAAAAATTGGTTAACATAACCTTTCAACTATAGTTAGAGGATGCTAAGGCTGTGTTGTAGTAACAAATACACAATCAAAGACCACAATGAAATTGAAAAATGAGCAGGAAACCAAACTGAATTAATTTCTTCAAGCTAAATTTCATCACTTCAGGAAGTGAGATGCCTGATTTCTAATCCCAGACCCCACCCTTAATAGCTCTGCCTCTTAGTAGTAAGACAGTTGCCATAATCTCTCTGTGTATCTACATCGTCATCTAAAAGAAAATGGGAATAACGGTATCTCAAATTTGTGGGGGAGGATTAAATAAATTAACAGAGGCAAAGCACCTCGAACAGCACCTGTTAACTATTACCATAATCATGATTCTAATCATCACAGGAAGCACATTCCTATAGTGGGCAAGAATCAGAAACCCAAGTACTATACCACTGAATTTTGTATTTAATTAATCATTTGGAGGTTATGAGAATTCTAGAGTATGGAGTTGGAACAAAAGCGGATTTAGAACATGTGGAGATGTGCTCGCTTCAGCAGCACATATACTAAAATTGGAATGATACAGAGAAGATTAGCATGGCCCTTGCACAAGGATGACGTGCAAGTCCGTGAAGAGTTCCATATAAAAATAATAAAAAAAAAATAGAACATGTGGAGAAAGAAAAAGGAAAAAAAAGTTAAAAAAGGACAAAAGGGAAAAAAAGGATACATCCACAAAAATACTAAACACTAAAAAGGGTATTTAGGCTCTGGGAAGAAAAAAAATGTGGCTGATCTGAATAATTCACTTCCTGGAATTACAGAATAACACCTTTATGCAAAGTTAACTCAAGAGACTCCAGAAAAAACATGAATGCAAGTTTATTTGCATTTTATGAAAGTTTATTTATAAACTTACACATTTACAAACCCTGTGCAAGTTTATTTGCAGTAAAACAGTAATTTCTAGCAGGCTATGTTGCTAAAATGGCATGTTAGGCCACTTATAATGTCTTCATTTAAAAAAAATTTCCTCTTGTTTGTGCATTTTATCATATTTAGCTTTTAGCTGCCATAATAATATTCACCAAATGAATGTTTGTCTTCAGATACCAACTTAAAAAATAAGATTAAAGTATATCTAACAATAAAATTGCCATCTAGCATAATTACACCATATCACAATAATGAATCTATGAGCCACTGTATTTTAAGAAAACAAAAAAGTTTTTTATGTCTCCAACATATGATTTATCCATCTTTAGTAATTCTCATACTAGCACATAAAACCTACAAGTCTTAGGATTTATTAATGCATTTGTATTGGAATGATAGGCATTCTATATCTAAAATGGAGTTAATTCATTACCATTCTCAACACATTATAATTCCTAGTCCAAAGAAAACTGCATTATTTGGAGCAGATGCCCCTAGAATATAGACCTTATTTTGACGTTGTTGATCTAGAAAATGTTTGTAAAGATTTTATGAAAAGTATCTTCATGGCTTAAAAAACATACCCCTTAAGGGCTCTAGAAGTAGTACACGTGACCGACTTTTTCTAAGTCAAAGAATACCTAAGCATAAAAGTAGTGGCACTGATGAGTATTAAATCTTTTAGGTTTTCAAGAATAAACACCAGAGGGAAAAAAATAGAAGAGAGTTGTTACAGTCTTAGGGTTTAGGTTTCACGGTTCTGTTAATTCTGAATCCTGAGCCTGAGCTATTTTTTTAAAAGAAAGAATTGAACAGTTCCCAGCATATACTCTATCCAGTCTATACTGAAAACTTGGACAACATGCTCAGACAATGGAGAATTGTCCTTAGGAATATGGATGGTGGTTCAGTTAGGCAAATCAAAATCTGAATTTGATTATACTAAAGTCATTTGATTTGTTTAGCTTTTAAAGCTTTTCTATCAATTTGATGAACAAGGTTCCTACTTCTTTTTCCATAAATGTAAAACTTCTCCACAGTTCATTTTTCATTGGTCTTTATTTCCTATCTTTCTTGTCCATCCCACTGGACAAGCAACTCAGCTTACTTTTGCTTTCCTTTTATAACTCAAATAAATATTATGTCATATAAAAATTTCAAATCTTTTCATTATAGAAACTGTTTTTCCATCAATACAGATCATTTGAGGTTTTCTTAGAAATCCACCTTGAACAAACACAACAGCAATTTCTCTGCACACATTTGTTCAAGTATTATTCCCCTCACAGAACTAAAGGACAACCTATTATTTTTTATTCACCTTCAAATTAAGCAACTTTGTTAAAAAAAACAAAACCAAAAAGGGGGGATTAAACAGCAAAAACAGAGGGCATCTCTTATATTCCAGTCAGTTTACAAGCAAAATCACTGGAGCAAATCATAGGTTGCTAGAAGAGAGCAACAAATCCTTCCACACCAGGATGTGCTACTTGCCCTCTATGGTAAGCAAACTTCAGTGGTGTCCAATCTAAGCTGACATCACAGATCAATTCGAATACTGCTTAACCTTTAGCCCCTACTCATATACGTATTACAGTTAGTGCCACAAATCTAGTGACCAAAACTACCAATCCTGGACCCAGAACGATTCTACACAAACTAACCAGTAGAAATTATGGATCAATGAAATAAATGCAGCTAAAATTTTGACTGCAGAGCCGACTAAAACAATTTCATATTGGTGAGACTATTATGAACATAAATGCTGGGGTTATTTTTTGCTTCCTTTTATGGCAAAATGTTTTATCTTTCTGCTGAAAGTATGAAACAATTTACATACTTTACTCATTTATGAAATATATGTATCTCCAAATATCTCCACAAAATTGGTAAATATGTATGTAAAATAAAGTCAATTGTTTATTTTCTTACAGCCAAATGTGTCCCATTTGAAACATTCAAGTAATCTTGTAACAAATTTAACAATTGTGGACAATGGTTATAACTATTTCCCATGCTTTCTTCCACGTGCACCTTCTATTAACAAAATACTGTAGTAAGGGGGTATATTACAAAGTTACAGACATTCAAGAGGAAATGAGAATTTATAGATTACTAGTTCTACAGTAGGTGCCTACTAAGAAACTCACTGCTACATCAAAATGTTTTTTAATCTCCCTTTTAAAAATGTAAGATATTAGTTCATCTGCAACCACGTAACTTTAAAAAGCACAATAAAACCACGAATGCCTATTTAAAACCCCAACAATCTAGTCCACTACAACACTACAAAGTCAAAGGGAATACGGTCAAGTTCTTAAGAGCACAAAACAAATATTTCCAAATACTCAGTTTTTTTAAATTCTTATTTATAGTATACTTCCAGTTAATTTCTGAAGTTTCGTGGCAAATATTTAGGTCTTCAGAGACTCAAGACACACAAAATTTTTAAGTGGCAGAGCTGCCGTTTTTAGACAGTGAAACATCTGCATTCCTGAATTCACCCCTATTGATAAAAAGGGAGGGAGCCCACGAATACTCACGATGACCAACTTCTTTAATGAATTGCTCGGATATGTTGGGGTCTTCCTGAAACTTTTGGGCCTAAAATCTCCTCTGAAATCCACAAACAGAAGCCACTAAAAATCAGTTGCCATTGTGGTTTGGTGCTAACTACCGCTTACTACTCTTTCTCCACACCCCTCGCCCAGAACTGAGAAGCTCTCCGAAGTTCCAATGCTGGACCAGAAAAGCAAAGCCAAAGGAGACCTTAAATCCTCTCGGAGTGGCAGAAGGCAGCCCAACTGAAGCGCCCCCGGCTCCTCCACAACTACCCACACGTCAGGCCTGGATCCCACTGGGAGAAGATATTTGGGAAAGGAGGAATAAGCCATCACTCAGAGCCGATTCTGGCCCTTCCCGCCAGGATCTCATACCTGCCGCCGGCCCTCGCCCATCCCCAGCTCTCCCTGGCTGGGCTTGGCCTGGAAAGGGCACCCGTTTCTCATTCCGATAGGCGCTCGGGCCTCTCCTGGGGGACCGAGCGTGGCTCCAGGGGCTTCCTACAGGCCCCAAGTCCAGTTCTTCCTTCGGAAACATCCCGCCGAACGCGCCCTAGCACCCAGGCACGGCACTCAGAAAGAGGGCCCCAGGCCTGTCTCCGGCCGACGCTGAAAAGAAAAGGGAGGGCAGGGAGGGCGAAGATGGGGCCTTCCCTGGAGCCAAGTACCTTGTAGAAAGCGCCATTGGAGCCCCGCACTTCCACCACCAGCTCCTCCATCTTCTCGACAGCCCTGCTCGGGCCGGGAGCCCGCCCCCGAGAGGTGGGCTGCAGGCGCTCAAGGCCCAGCCGCCGCCGCCGCCGCCGCCGCCGCCGCCGCGCTGCCGCACGCCCCCCGGCAGCGGCGCCGCCGTCACCGCCTCCGCCCGCGCTCGCCGTCTGCCCGCCGCCCGCTCAGAGGCGGCCCTTCACCGGAAGTGAAACCGAAACGGAGCAGAGCGCCTGACTAAGGCCGAACGCTTGGCCCGCTGCGCGTGTAAACAGTGAAATCGTGTCACGTGACCGACGCCGTCCCTCTGCACCGAGAGCTCAAGCCCTCGGCCCCGCCCTCTCTTTCCTAGCGGGCCAGGCGTGCACGCATGCGCGCTGCTGGGAGCTGACTAGAGTGCCAGGTCCGGCTTAAGGCCCCTGGGTTGCCAAGAGCGGGAAGGGAGGTGACAGGTCGCACCTCCTTGCATCGTCTGGCGAGGGCCAGAATGCACATTTATGTTGAGATGCAAATGGAGGTGTGGGAAAGGGCCTCCCTTGGAGATCAACTGCATCTGGTTATGTGGGTTCAACCTCGCTAGGATTGGAGGGGCATGTTTGGTTTGATTTGATTTTTTCAAAGTAGCGCAGAGCCTGATTGAGCTGGAGGTAGAGTGGAGGACAAGAGTAAAGGTGAAGGATTAGATTGGAGAAGACTTTGAGTTAGTAACGGTGGCAACCACGGTGACCCAGGCTTGTGTGACCCTTAGAGGCAAAGGGCAGAAAGTCACGCCCTCCCCACCAAGGGATTTTTGGGGTTTTCTGTGGAGACACCCAGTGCCCTTTGAGGGGCAATGCATTGCGTCAGGACCTCTGGAAATGTTAGCTCTTCCTCAGACCCAACACTGACCCATATACTCCCATTTCCTGAATTCAGTTTCGTAATTGACATACGTTAAAAAGGAATGCGTTAAGCACTTGGTAATTTCTATCTTTTTTTTTTTTCTTTTTGAGACAGAGTCTCCCATCTGTTGCCCAGGCTAGAGTGCCATGGTGTGGCATCAGCCTACCTCACAACAACCTCAAACTCCTGGGCTCAAGCAATCCTTCTGCCTCAGCCTCCAGAGTAGCTGGGACTACAGGCATGTACCACCATGCCCGGCTAATTTTTTTTCTATATAATTTTAGTTGTCTAGCTAATTTCTTTCTATTTTGTTTAGTAGAGATGGGGTCTCGCTCTTGCTGAGGCTGGTCTCGAACTCCTGAGCTCAAATGATCCTCTTGACTCAGCCTCCCAGAGTGCTAGCATTACAGGCATGAGCCACCACTCCCGGCCACTAATTTCTTTAAAGTGCATTTGTACCCCTACTTTTATGCCCACCCTGTACCAGAGGGTGGGGCAGACGTGTGTAGCACTGACACAACCTCTGTCTGGGACTGGTGCACCTTCTTGCAATTTGTTACCCTCTCCTGTAGAACAAACCCTACCTTTTTTACTGCTGCCTCTGCACCGTGTCTGTATCCACCTGGATCCATGTTCCCGTTGTCTGGAATCCTTGTATCCAACTGAGAAGTTTCTCAAGCACCTATCATGTGCCAGGCACTGTGCTAAGTGCTAGTGAGACATTGGTAAGGAAAAAAGAAAAGACAGCCAGCATTGAACTTGGAACCTATGTGAGTAGATGGACGTAGATTATCAGAAAAGTAAAATGTGGAGTTGCAACTTTGCTAAAGGCTGTGAAGAATAGATACTGCTATGATAGTGGAACATGACCCTATCTTGGGTGGAGGAGGGGTAGTCACAGAAGAGGAAATGATTTCAACTGGAAGGTGACAGGTGAGAGTTAACTGGCAGCACTGAACCCTGCAAAGGCAGGGTGAACTGCCCATGGCAGGTACCCCAGAATGAGAGGTATTGTTGGGCTTCCAATTCCCCATCCACCCCACTCCCAGGCAGAGAAGCAACATTGCAGCTGGTGGAATTCCAGCTTTAAAGCAGTAGATCAAGGGTCACATTCCTTGAGGTCATAGTAAACAGGAGTGACCCATTGGACTAGACTCTTTGGAGTAGTCACAAGAGGCAAAGACCCTAATAGGGCTGAAAGAGAATCCCACCATAGACTGAATGGGAGCAGAGCATTATCTTTAACCCCGATGTAATAAAAGGGAACATATTGATTAGAATGATTATACCTTCCACATGTAAGATTGTTGTGCAGTTTACCCAGGACTTTCAAGTATGTCAACTCTTCACAACCACTTTTACTATAAGCCACATTCAACCTGGTACTGTTCCTTGAACCCAATGGTGCACTTTCATGCCTTCATCTCTCTGCACGTGTTTCTGGGGCCCCACAGATGCCCTTCCCCTTAGGGTTATCAGCCAGATTCCTATTAGCTAGTTATTTTACCTCAGGTGCAGAGAGTTGAGTTAACTTTGCTCTTCAATTCTCAGCACATTTTCATCATCAGTCCCTACAAGACCCCTCTCTTGTTTATCTTATTTTATACTGTTTATATTAGTTTTCCTCATCTTTATCAATCCCCATTCTCTTTCTTCTAGACACAAACTACAATATGTTTGATATAGATCCTTGATAATTTAAGACAGGTAGTGTTTTGTGTATGCATTTTACATTTACGGAGATCGTATTGGACTTTAAATCTGTCTCCCGCTGTTTTACTCAACACTATGTTTTTGAGCTATTTCCACAATGTTGTGCATATACCTAGTTTGTTGTTTCTAGCTGTTGCTGAATATTTCATAGATTTTAATGATACATATCCATAGGGATGGGGCATCTAGGTTACTGCCAACTCCCTGATGTCATACTGTGGTAAAAACCCTTGAGAATATCTTTACTAGCCTTTGCAAGAATTTCTCTTGTGCTCCTATGGAACTTCACGCATACCTCTTGCTTCCTCTTCTCACTTCTTGGCATATAGCAGGGACTCAATAAATGTTAAATACCTCAACTATGATGCTTAATGTACTAGAATTATTTATTTATATTTGTTTCCCTCATTGGACTCTTTGTTCCTTCCAGACAGGGAGGATGTCTTATTTATCTCTGTGTCCCTGTCACACTAAAAAGGTTGATTTCAAGATATGTTTATCCTCACTACTGGTACATACTGTGACTTAGTCTTGCCCACTAGACTTTGCATTTCAGCCTCACTTTCATCTCCCTTTCAAGATAGCTTACCTGATATCAGACACTGAGCTCAGTCCTGCTCATATGCTTGCTCTTCCTATATTCTTCTCTCTCTCTCTCTGTTACTGGCAACCCTTACCTTCAAGTTAGTTGCTCAGGCCTAAAACTGAGTCATTTTGACTCTGTCTTTCTCTCACACGCATAATCCATCAGCAGAGTCCAGAATCTATATCTTACAACTTATGCTGCTAAAACCATGGTCCAAGCCACCATCCTCTCTTACCTGGATTATGGCAACAATTTCTTCACTGGTTTCCCTGGAGCCACTCTTGTCCATGCTGCCAACCCCCAGCACAGAAGAAAGAATGACCCTGTTCAGGTGTCAATCAAGTCACTCTGCCACTCAAAACCTAAACCTCTCAGAGTAAAAGCCAGAGTCCCTATTTTTTCTGGCCCCAGGGCCCTATACACTCTGGCTTTTGTTATCTTCTTTATCTCACCTTCTACCTTCCCCCTTCACTCAATGCCAGCCATAATGGTTTCTTTGATGTTTCTTGAAAATACCAGGCAGGTTCTGTCAGTGTCCCCTCACTAGAATGCAAGCTCACTGAGAACAGAGATTTTCATTTGTTTTATTCACTGCTCATCCCCAGTGCCTCCCATAGAGTCTGGAACATAGTAGCTGTTTACTAAATATTAAATAAATGAATGAATGAATGAATACATGTTGAGGACCTGGCTGAGGTCAAGTTGGCTCCCATGCCTATGTTTATCTGATATTAGAATGATGCTTCAGTGTTTCTAGCCCTGCCTTGGGTCCTGGCTTCCATTGCATTACTTCCTGTTGTCTTTGCATTGATTTATTCTGTGTTATTTCCTGCTCCTTTGCAATTTGAGCCCTCTAAGTCTTTTTTGTGTCTCAATCCTAGCTGAAACATCTTCTGCCCTTTCCATCTCTAGAAATCCTATGTACCCTTCAGCACCCAGTAAAAGTCTCACTTTTTTGTGTTATTTTTTCTTACAATTTCACCTCAACTTGACTTCTCCTTTTTTGTTAGAAAAAAATTTAAAGAGTTTATTTTTTAGAACAGCTTTAGATTTATGGAAAAATTAATCAGATAGTGGAGAGAGTTCCCATATACTCCTCTAATCTCCCCTCCTCCCTGCAGTTTCCCCTATTATTAACATCTTGCATTAGTGTGGTACATTTATTACAACTGACATATTATTATTAACTGAAGTCTGTAGTTTACATTAAGGTTCACTTTTTGTGTTGTACAGTTCTGTGGATTTCAACAAATGCATAATGTATCTACCATTGCAGTGTAATACAAAATATTTATGTTGCACTAAAAATTCCCTGTGTTCCACCTCTTCATCTGCTTTACCCCCAACCATTGGCAATCATTGACCTTTTTACCATCTGTATAGTTTTGCCTTTTCCAGAATGTTGTATAGTTGGAATCATATAGTATGTAGCCTTTTCATACTGTTATCTTTTTCACTTAGCAATGTGCATTCAAGATTCCTGTATGTCTTTTCATGGCTTGATGGCCTTTTTCTTTTTATCATGGAATAATATTCCATTGTATGGATATACCACTGTCTTTCATTTATCTATTGAAAGACATTTTGGTTTTTTCCAGTTTTTTTTTTCAATTACAAGTAAAGCTATTGTTAAGTTTCTTGTGCAGATTTTTGTGAGGACATGTTTTCAACTCACCTGAGTACATACCAAGGAGCACAATTGGTGGATAATATGGTAACACTATGTTTAGCTTCGTGAGAAACTGCCAAATGTTCTTCCAAAGTAGCTGTACCATTTTGCATTTTCACCAGCAATGAATGAGAGTTCCTGTTGCTCCACATCCTTGCCAGTATTTGATATTGCCTGTGTTTTGAATTTTGGCTATTTTAATAGGTGTGTAGTAGAATCTCATTGTTTTAATTTGCAATTCCCTAATGACATACTATGTTGGGTATCTTTTTATATGCTTATTTGCCATCTGTATATCTTCTTTGATAAGGTGTCAGTTCAGATCTTTTGCCCATATTTAAATTGGATTGTTTTCTTATTGATGAGTTTTCAGTTCTTTGTGTGTTTTAGATACCATCCCTTTATCAGATACATGTTTTGCAAATATTTTCTCCCAGTCTATGGTTTGTCTTTTCATGCATTTAACAATGTCTTTCACAGAGCAGAAATTTTTAATTTACAAAAAAGTTCAACTTACCAATTTTTTCTTTCATGTATCACGCTTTCAGCATTGTATCCAAAATGCCATCACAAAACCAAAGTTCACTTGGACTTTTTCCTGTTATCTTCCAACAGTTTTATAGTTTTGTGTTTTACATTTAGGTCTATGATCTATTTCAAGAAAATTTTTGTGAAAGATATAAGGTATATGTCTAATTTTTTGCATATGGACATTAAGTTATCACAGTGTTATTTGCTGAAAAGACATTTCTCCATAGAATTGTCTTTGCTCCTTTGTCAGTGATCAGTTGACTGTATTTGTATGGGTCTAATTATGGCCCTCTCTATTGTTCCATTGCTCTACAGTCAGCCCTCTGTATTCACAGGTTCCACATCCACAGTTTCAAACAACTTCTGATCAAAAACATTCTAAAAAAAGAGAAAAAAACAACCCCAAACAATAATACAACAATAACAATAGAACAACAAATAAAAATATAGTATAACTATTTATAGAGCATTTACATTGTATTAGGTATTATTATTGTAGTAATCTAGAAATGATCTAAAGTATAGAGCATACAGTAGGATGTGCTTAGGGTATATGCAAATATGATGCCACTTTATGTAAGGGACTTGAGCCTCTTCAGATTTTGGTATCTATGGCAGGGTGGGGGTGCTAGAAACAATCCCCTGTGGATACTGAGTGATGAGTGTATTTGTCTCTCCTTTCATCATTACCACACTGTCTTGACTACTGTAGCTTTATAGTAAGTCTTAAAGTCAGATAGTGTCTGTCTTCCAACTTTGTTCTTCAATATTATGTTGGCTATTCTGGGTTTTTTGTTTTTTCCATATAAACTTTACAGTCAGTTTGTCAACATTCACTAAATAACTTGCTGGTATTTTGATTGGAATAACATTGAATCTATAGATCAAGTTAGGAAGAAGTGATGTCTTAATAATATTCAGTCTTTATATCTATGAACATGGAAGATCTCTCCATTTGTTTAGATCTTTAATTTTGTTCATCAAGGTTTTATACTTTTCCTCATATAGATCCCATACATATTTTGTCAGACGTATACCTAAATGTTCTGCTTTTTAGGGCTGATGTAAGTGGTATTGTGCTTTTAATTTCAAATTCCCATTGTTCATTGCTGATACACGTCTCCCTCTCACCACTGCTTTTGCTACATCTCATAAATTTTGATAAGTTGTATTTTTTCCTTTAGTTCAAAATATTTTAAATGTATCTTGAAATGTCTCCTTTGACACAGGTTTTATTTAGAAGTGTGTTGTTCTCTAAATATTTGGGGGGATTTTCCATCTATATTTCTGGGTTTTTTAAAAGAAATTTCTAATTTAATTTCATTGTGGTCTGTGAAAATACTTTTATTTTTTATTCTTTTAATTTTTAAGGTGTGTTTTATGCACCAGAATGTGGTCTATCTTGGTGAATGTTCCATATGAACTTGAGAAGAATATATATTCTGTCATTACTGAATGAAGTAGTTTATAGATGTCAAGTAGATCAAGTTGATTTATAGGGCTATTCAGTTAAACTGTATTCTTACTGATTTTCTGCAGCTGGATGTATCAATGACTGACAGAGTGGTATTGGAGCCCCCAAATATAACAGTGGATTTGTCTATTTCTCCTTGCAGTTCTATCAGCATTTGCCTCATGTATTTTGACACTCTGTTGTTAGGTGGATATAGATTAAGGATTTTTATGTCTTCTTAGAGAATTGATGCCTTTATCATTATGTAATACCACTCTTTATTCCTACTAATGTTCCTTGATCTGAAGTCTGCTTTGTCTGAAATTAATATAGCTATTCCAGCTTTCTTTTGATTAGTGGTAGCATAATATATCTTTCTTTTTCCACCCCCCCCCCCCGTTTTTTGAGACAGAGTCTCACTCTGTTGCCTTGGCTATAGTATAGTGGCATCATCATAGCTCACAGCAACCACAAACTCCTGGGCTCAAGTGGTCCTCCTGCCTAAGCCTCCCAAGTAGCTGAGACTACAGGTGTGCACCACCATGCTTGGCTGATTTTTTTTTTATTATTTTTTGTAGAGATGGGGTCTCATTCTTGCTCTGGCTGGTCATGAACTCCTGACCTCAAGTGATCCTCCCACCAGGGCCTCCCAGAGTGCTAGAATTACAGGCATGAGCCACCACACCCAGCCAATCCCTTTACTTTTAATCTAGGTGTGTCTTTATATTT
>CAUYRT010071404.1:0-23823 GCA_963574885.1 Lepilemur ruficaudatus
AGCCCTCTTGTGATTTGATTGATTGACTTATTTATTTATTTATTTATAGATTAAATATCTACAGCGCTTCTTACTTCAAGAGCACTCACACAGGAGCTTACTGAACTTTTTTCACCCAGGACAGATGCTGCCATGGTCTTCTTCCCGTCAACATGACCACGCATCTCAGGGCTGTGAGTGACCTCTGACTCTGCTGTAGATGTCCTGGCTCCCCCAATCCTGCTGGAGACAGTGTATATGTGTGCACGCAGCCCAGATCTGAAGAGTCACTACCAAGCCACGCCCTGGGACAGAAGATGAAATGGGTCATGAAGAACTATTAGCTCTTAGGTAGACCCTCCCGAAGAGTGTTGGAAAGGAAGGAGCTAGAAAGAAAACTGGGCATGAGAGTGTGTGCACTTTGCTGCTCCTCAGCACTATCTGAGAATCCCCAAGGAAGTGGCAGCTTCTGGATTCTTAAGGAGGAAATCTAAACACAAATCCAGAATGGATGTATGCATTTATAAAGATTGACTCTTCCCAGCAGTTTCTCATTTCTATCCTTTGATGCTCATAGATGGATTTTGCATGTTACCCGCAGAGAGGGGTGTCTTAGGTGAGCTACTAAAAGCATATACACACCCCCAACTCTTGGTCTTCCAGCCTTTACTTTCTGTAAAGTAATTTCAACCCTGGCTTTTAGCTTCCATAATCTTGAGGAGGTCATAACACAAATGACTCTGGGAAAATCTGGTTGAACTTTCCCTTGCTTGCATCTGAACCTCTCCCCAATAAGATTTCTGGGATAGTACTGTGGAATTCTGTAGGACCTTCTCTGGATAAGAGAAAGAAAGGGGGCCCCCTTAATCTCTTAACTTTCCCTCAATTCTGGTGTTAAACCCTAGTGGCAAGCTCTGAAATCCCCAGTCTACCCTCAGGGTTTTATTTTTGTTGTTATTGTTTCATTTTGCTTTTGTTTTTAAATCTTAATCGATTACTAGGGACTAGATCATTTCCCCTCTTTTAACCCTTAGTTATCAATACTTGACAAAGAGATAAGGAGGCAAGAGGAGAACTATGCTGCTCTGTTTTATTTGAGCCTCAGCTTTTGTCTGGGTGCTTGGTGCTATGATGCCAGGTGTGTTGACAAGTTATCTACACAGGATGCCAGTAACACCCAAGGGCTGCTGACTGTTCCGTGAAATGTTTACTTGATTTTCTCCTTTTTTAAATATATAGTTGCACTTCACTTGGGTTCTAACATTTAACATGTAAGTGCACCTCAGCATTTTCATGATACAAGTCATCAAGCATGACACAGAAACACAGAAGACTGTACCAAGCTTGCATGCATGGGATCCTGCTCTGCCTGGTGGGTGCAGGTGCCCACTCCTTCATGTTGCTTGGGTTGCCAGACTTGATTCCCTTTTGAAAGTCTGCACTGGAGTTCTGGGAAGTAGGAGGAGGATTATTTTCAATTTCCCCTGGATAAACACCCTTGAATTGGCAGAATCTCTGTCTCAAGAAAAAGTTGCTTAACATATTGTAAAGGGTGTGTGCCTTCTGCTCCTTGATTTCACAGCCAGGCTGGAGAACTCAGGCACATGGTACACAGGGAAAATAGACTTTAGGGCGATGACTCATTCTGCAACTGCCAACAGTATAAATGGTGACCCAACCACATTACTTATTCTCACAAGTTCTGGAGAACTTTCAGAGCAAAACAAGGCTCTCACTTACTTAGAATTAACTTCAAGATCAGCTAAGAAGCTACTTGACTGAGCCAAGGAGGACTTTAGTTTAACAGAATTGGGGTCATATTTATTCCAAATGTAACTGAGTTTTTCATGAGCTCCCTGGACCATTTCACACAGGGCCACATTTCCATGGCTTTGTGGCAAAGGGGACCATCCCAGGTTTCAGTTAGGTTAGAGCAGAGCTTACAGTCTTGAACTTTGAGCCTATTAGAGGTACTACTGTGGTTCACGAGTATAGAAGATATTCTTAGAATTGGAGAGAAAGGTCAAGATGGACTTGATGAAAGGAATTGAAGTTGTTGAAGATAAAATTTTAAATTAATGGCAGATCTCTAAGAGGGTCATGCCAAAATTTTTTTTTATATTTGCTGTATTAGACTTGATAGTAATTAAGTTTAGTTGTTTTCCTTAGAGCTAAATGCAGACTCTAGAATTCTTGAGAACAGTTAAGCCACAGACCAAACCCAGGATTTTATATAAACTCAAAGAAAAGCACAAGATCTGAGCCCAGGTAATAATAGATCCTAAGAATCCTAGTTCTTCTTTCAAGACTTCACATTCAAATAAAAAAAACCTTATGTTTCTGCTCCAGAAGATAATGTAATGGTGCATTCCAGAATTAAATGCAGTTTTGTGTTGTGTCAGGATTTTCTCTCTAGATTTCAGAATCTGGTCATCAGAAAGTGCTCCCCAAGGAAGTATTATTACAATCCAGCTAGAAGGCTTAGCACAGAGCTAAAGATGGAGCAACAGAAGAAATCTGGACTGAAATGAAACTACTTCTTTTTCCTGGGAAGCAAAGGGTCTACATGAAATAAGACCATCTTACAGTCTTAGTTCATGCCACAGCTAAAATTTTTGTAATGTTCTTTATTGGCTGACTGCCAATTTTTACTGTTAAGTTCTGGGAAACAGAGTGGGCTAATGAACACAGCCATGAGACTCCCTTTCCACAGCTGAGCAAGTGATCCTATGCTACATCTTTCCTGGTTCTCTCATCTGTAATAAAGATGCTGAGTGTTTTGCAAACCTTTGTCGACTAGCTCCCCAAAATATAAGGTCTCTAATGTTTAGATTAAATGTCTTATGCTCAGGGGAGGTACAGTTGTGGCATTCTTCCTTCTGTTGCATGTGTGGAGAATGCTACTTCGGTTTATTTCCCAAAAGTGTGGTGTAGGATGGCAGAACTGGTCCAGGAATGGCACCTTTGGTGATCTGTAAAATGAAATGTGTAAGGTTCAAAGAAATCTTCCAATATATGTGCGGGCTTCTGAGAGGTAGACTTTCCCAATACACACTAACCAGTCTTGTAATGCCAAGAGGAAATGCATAGAAATTTGATAGCATCAAACATCCAGACTGACCAGAAGTTTGTTTTGTAAGGCATAGAACATGGTTGTTCTTCTAAGTTCCGACAACCGTCCAGTACATGTTGGCCTTCTGCCTCAGGCTGCGCCCTGGTATTAGCCACCATAGCTTTGTCACTCACACACATTGCTTTGGGACACACAGGAGTGAACTGATTGGGTGGTAAATGTTTAGCTAGAAACTTTACTCTTAATTTCAAATGATCCTGAACAGCTCTTTCCTGCCCAAGAGATCCACTGTCTCCTTAGTGTCTGTATCCCCCAGCTTCCTAGAATACAGACGATTCCACTAGAAACAGTGACACTAATGGTACTATATCTCTGAACTGGCCCTACGCCAGAAGAATGCAGTACAAAATGCTATTGATTTTCTTAAAATAGCACAGTCTTAGACACTATAAAAATATTCTAAGATAACTCTATCCTGGAGTGGATATAGTATTCAAGTATCTTCTTCAGCAAAATCTCTTCTTGGGATTTTTCAAACTCATTTCTAAGCCAAATAGTTTAGATAAAATATTTCCCTTCTCTTTTCTGAGAATTCAATGTCACAGTCTATGGAGGCAGCCCCATCAATAGTCTGGAGGCTTTTTCTAAGTCATTCCTTCTGATTTCCTTCATGGAATACCACTTTCTCCTCTGGTCTCCTGACCTGTCTCTGTCATCTGCTGATTACTGTTAATCACAGGATGCTGGCAAATTACAGTGGAAGGCACATACATCCAGTGCTGTCCAACACACTCTTACTATAGTGGTCACTGCTCCTTACTCTTCCCAAATGCATTATTCTCCCCACCCCCAAGCATTAGAACTATACCTGATTGGAGCCCAGAACTTGGGACCAATACTTAATTCAAGTAGCAGGGGCTTGCTCACAAGCCGTAAGCCCAACACGAAGCACAGCACTTTGAAAAGTGAAATAGGCCTTTGGTAGCTTTGTACATTTGCAATTTTACATTTGTTATTAGTTTATAGCACTAATAACACTTCAGTCATGAATCTATAGTAACAATATGATAAATCTTAGAACATATTCTAGAAATAGTGGTACCTTGCTGCTATTATACTTACTAATTTATACCCTAGTATTAATAAGTATTAAATACAGATTGTGTATGCATTATTTATATTGTGTATATGCCAACTGTAATACTTAACCTCACTGATCAGCAATTAGAAAATACAAAAATTATCATAGTGAAAATAAGTCTTCGTCAATTCAGATGACATGTGAATCTGATAAATGCTCTAATAGGTATTATATTTTATCCTCTATTGCTTGCTTTACACTACAGTGCATGCTGTTTGCTAAGTAAAAATAATAACAAATTATACCAATGTTAAGGTTAGGATTAAAATTTTGCATCTATGCTGCTTGATACTCTGAAATGTATTTTGTGGCTTAATTATCTCATTCACACATATTTTACTTGGCGTTTTTCCCCTGGGAAGTAATTGTTCAATAATCTCTCTCATCTTCTTTCTTGTAACCTTGATCAAACTGCTTACTTCAACCTAGAACATTGTAAAGCCAGAATACCTCATTTTGACAGTGAAAACATTTAAATAGATATGATGACATGATGTGATTTCTTGTATTTGATTTGAACTACATAAATAGACTTCAACCTAATAATAAATATAAAACTTCGGCAAGCACTTTTCCTTTGTTTGAATGAACATTTTGTTACTGGTCCACTTCTAATTTTGTTTTAAAGAGCTATAGACTCAGCATCAATAAAATACTTCATTATACAGTATTGGATGGAAACCCTCTCAGGCATGTCTAACACATATCGGGATCAGGTAAAGGTGCCTGCAATCCACAAGGTAAGTAGTGCATGAAATGTGTACACAACCTTGTCACACATGCTTCTCCAAACTTCATCCTTAGCACTTCAGTTACTTCCACAAAGCTTAGACCAGGCCTTACTGACATCCACATCTCATCTGACCCACATTAATTTGAGTCATTGCTGAATGCCCAGAAATAGAGCAATGCAGAGATTGTGTATTTGTGTGTACAAAGAATAAATAAGGATGGAACTGCAGTTTCTGTTGCAATGAAGATTCCAACATTTTCCTTCTTTCCAATTCTTTTTAATAGGATATCAAAGACCACTTAATTTCAGTGAATTCTTTTCTTTCCTATCCTCTATAAAAATAATGGATTGAGGTGAAAGTTTTTTGTATGAATTTAGCAAAGATCAGATTAATTCTAAGTAATAGTTCATTTCATATAGTCAAATGTTGGAACAGGCAATCAAGGATAATTATATGTCCATTCAAGTTATCCTATAAATATAAAAACATAGTCATAGTCAGGATTTTCTGCCCGTATTTATAGTTTTTGTTGAGTAAATCTACCATATTATCCTCTAATTGGCTTTAATAAGCACCAGTTTCAATCATTCTTGTTTGGTTTTTAATGATAAATCACATTATGTAGAGAAGGCTAAGTCCAAATATAAGCAAAGCGTGTTTGGACTTAGCTTACATGGTGCAATTGCAAAGATACTACTGGCCTGCCTGAATTTCTGAACATATACCTGGGTTGAAACATTGCCTCTGTAACAATGGAGCTCTTACATTATGTATGAACTCTTTAATATCTAGTCACAGATTAATTTATCATATTGCAACTGGGTCATACACATTCTATTTAGTGCAGAAGCTAAAAATAGGTATTTCAGAAATGCACAGACCTGGGTTTTTATCCCAACCCCATCACAACCTGGCTGTGTGTCCTTAGGCAAATTAACATCTCCACATATATAGAATATAGCACTAATAATACCTAATATGAAGGGTTATTGAGAAAACCAAATAAGAAAGTATATGGAAAGCATTCTAGCGCAGAGCATGGTGCATGGTAAATACTCAATAGTAGCTATTAGGCTTAGCAATAGGGGAGGGTACTTTGCACCCACCTCCTCCAAATGGCACCCAGCACAATCCCTTCGACATGATTGAATGCTAACCTTTGTGTTGATTGGTAAATGACTTAGCAAGAAATAATTAATGAGAGATAAAGCAGATAAATTTGGACAGTGAAAAAGATTGTGAAAGTTCTTTGTGTGGCAAATTCATGGGGGCTCTGCAGTTGAAAGTCATTGCAGCTGGGTACTTAGATTGGATCATTCATTCTAGACTGGGAACTAGAGACAAAGTCTTTGTGTTTAGCTATTGGTGGTTCCCATCTCTGGAAGCTTCCTAATCTGGAGGTGCTCATATCAGTATATATTTCTGGACCTGATCTCTAGAGATTATAATTCTTTATATCTTAAAGCATATCTCAGGAATTGTGGCTAGAAATATGTATTTTGATGTGTAGCCAACTGGAGAATTACTGGACCAAAAATGTATTGTTCAGAGGGTAGAATTCATGCCACTGGTGGTATGTAAGATGATGCAGGGTAGAAGATGGCCACATCCTTAAATAGCATTAATATCATTAATGACTTAATCAGTTCTGATTAGTAAAGAGGCAAGTCTTAGTTTAGAGATGAAACGTCTCTATCCCTTGCTTATCAACCAAAAACCAAAAGGCAATAGTATCTAGGTAACTTTTAATCTCGTTTCATTTGTATTGTGTTTATTTTATGGTTACCTTCTTTTTGTAGCAAGTGGTCCTGAGTTTTCAATAGTGATATAAAGTTCTCTTTCAAAATAAATTTATTTAAGTTTTTTAAAGAGTCCACTGTGGAGAAGCAATGGGAATGACCTAAGTGTATGATCCTTTTCAGACTGAAAAAAGTGCAATTGATTCTACCACAATTTATTTGCCTAGAACTGAGTTTGGTTGTGCTCTTTCTAAACATTCTTTACTAGCCAACTAAATATATAAATAAACTGCTATTTGAGATTGAAAATCATCTCTTTTTTTCATAAGGGAAATTTCTTCATTTCCTGTAGAAATCCAAGCTCAGATAATCTGTCTCCATGTTGTCTTGAGGAGCAGGGAAGAAAGGTCTTGTAGTCACTCAGTCTTACATATGGCTGAACTTGGTAAATATGGAATGCGGAGACCAAATCCCATTTCTTCAACTTTGAAAGTGATGTTCTTTTCTGTGAATCCCTGAGGTTAAGAGGCCTGAATGTGCTGGATTTTTGTTGTGATTTTTTTCCAAAGGAATTCTTCCTGATCAGCAGTATGTTTCTTTGTTTACCTCTCTGCAAATCTGCTCACTATAACCAAAGGAGTGTTATTATTTTCAAGACTTGAAACCATTCATTCTCAGAGAGGGTGGGAGGTTGCAAGGGAGGGACAGTGGCCAAAGCCCATGTGCCTGAAACCTCATCAGGATGGCCCAGACAAGCGCTAGTAGGACAAAAGCACTAGTCAGACCGGGGTGTTTTCACAGCTGGGCAGTGTTTTTGGACAGCATGGGTGGGGAAGAGGAACACAGAAGTATCAGCCTCTGACCAATAGCATCATGAGATTGAGGGAAGCCTTAGGCAAGCAGATGGCTTTAATTTAAGGGGCCAAGTATCTAAAGAGTAAGATTTATCATATAGATAAAGGCCCCAAGGAGCAAAGTTCTTGTTGCAAAAGGAGACCACTGAAAGCTGTTCTTTGTTTAACCTAAGAACTTAGCTGCTTTTTGGCCTGGACACTGTCCTGCCTTGATCTTCACTGAGCATTTGCTCAACCCAGTCCCAGGGGTTCTTATTTTTAGGGCCTCTATGAATTTTAAAGGGATACATTTTAAGACGACATTAGGCTACCTTTTGCAAAAGCTTCCCCTACCAACAACTTTGTGAGTGTAAAACTAACTTGCCACATATCAGAGAGGGGAGTATACTACTTTGGGGAGGGGGGTGCAGTGCCCCAGAATGACACACAAAATTTTAGAAGTATTTTTCTCTGGCAGAAAATCCAGAATTTTCATCAAATTCTTGAAGAATCTATGGTCTTAAAACCACTGCTTTTCTAATGCCTATGAGAATGAATTATTCAAATGTTAAGCAAGCAAGGATGGCTAATTCAGGCTGGCACTAGAAAGCCTTGGTTCTTCCTATTAAAAAAAAAAATCTAAATTAAGACTCCTGTGGATTTGTTCACTATAGTGCTCTCTTTCAAGAGGTAAGGTCAGATAAAGCAAGAGAAGAAGAAACAGACTCAGCTAAGTTCAAAGTGTCTTAAGGAATACTTAGATGGGATCTAGCAGGAGACGGTGTTCAGGAGCCAGAGGAACCAGGCAGGTAGACAAGGGACAGCAGGGGCACGACGTGCACATCTGGGCACCACGTGTCAGGGGGAAATGGGTAAATTGGAGCCTTCCCAGAGAAGGGCAACCAGGAGAGGGAAGGGTCCAGAAGTCATGTCACATGAGAAGCTGGAAATGCTCTAACAGGAAAAACTGGGAGAAAGGTGACAGCCGTATCTTCGAATATTTGAAAATAGTTACATGACTTGGTTTTAGAATATTATGACGTTAGATGTGGAAGGGATCAAAGAACATTTGTGCCAGGAGCTAATGTTATAGGAGAGAAAACTGAAAGACAGAACTGACTGACGGAGGCAGAGCTGGGGCTAGAGTCAAGATTCTGACTCCCACCCCAGCGCAGTGTCTCACCATTTCCCGCTGCCTCGCTGAGTGCCGCCTGTTCAGGGAAGAACCAGGACCCAGGAGTTGCCATTTCGAGAAGGTAGAGTTTAGCCAAATCAAGAGTACTACTACGTGCAATGGGATGCTCGATGAAATAGTGAGTTCACTAAGAGAAAGTATTTCTAAGGGAACGTTTATTTGTTTTCTATCGCTCATATAACAAATTACCACGAACTTGATAGCTTACAACAACACGTGTTTATTACCTTGAAGGTCTAAGATAAGTCCTCAGGGCTGTATTCCTTCTAGAGGCCTCAGAGGAGAATGCATTTCCTTGCCTTTTCTACTTCTAGAAGCTGCCCGCACTCCGTGGCCCACGGCCCCTCCCTGCATCTTCAGAGCCAGTAGTCCATCTGCAGTCTCTGGCTCTGCTACTGCCATCACTCTCCTTCTCGATTCCGGCCTCTTATAAGGTCCCTTGGGCTGCCTGGATAGTCCAGGATAATCTCCCATCTCGAGATCCTTAACTTGATCACATTTGCAAAGTCCCTTTTGCCACGTAAAGTAACACATTCACAGGTTCTGGAGATTAGGGAGAGCACTTCTCTGGGGGACTAATTCAACCTACCACAGAGTGCATTACAGAAAGGATACTGATACAGGCACTGGCTTTAGAGTAGACTTGGGTTCAAGTCCTGCTTTCGGCACTTACTAGTTGCATGACTGTTACCCCTTTGAGCCTCAGTTCCTTCATCCATCCATAAAATAAGGATGAAGTCCCAAGGTTATTGTGAGGACTTGGGATAACATATATGAAATGCATAGCATCTAATGCATTCTCAATGGATGGTAGATATATTTATTCAAAGAACTGCCAGATGATTCTCACCATACAAGAAGTCAATAGAAGAAACTCCATTATTAAATAGGAGATTTGGTAAAGTGACCTCCACATTCCCTTCTGAGATTGCTAAAATATAAGGGAGTAAAATTTTCTGCCCATATGTAAATTATTCTCAGAGCCTCTGGTCCACTTCCCAGATCCAGTTACAAGGTAACCACTTTTCTGGGTAGTCAGTAGCAATCAGACTGTGCTTTCTGCCCCCGAACGTCCTGCTGTCTGATTTTGTCACCCAGCCCTCTGGTTGGATTTGAGCAGGACCAGGAGCCTGCCCTGGTGTGTGATGATTGGCTAGACCAGGCTGCTGAGACCGGCGCAGACTCCCTCCTTCACATCTGTCAACATACCTGGCTGCGAGCAAGTCACTGCCCGTGACCATTGTCTACAGGGCCCAGAGAGCAGGGAAAGAAACAGAGGGGCACACCTCACTTTCATGCTGCGGGAAAAGTAGAAGCCTGTGTTGAAGCTTCTTCCCAACATCCCAACCTCTTCAGTAAGTGTTGAAACAGCCCATGGACTATCACTGCTGAGTCAGGAAGAGAGCTGAAGGAAGAGCTGGGACTGAAGAGCAGCAATCAAGGTAAGTGATCTGTCTAGTCATGGGTCCTTCTCTCAAGATTGCGAAACAAGCACCTTGTATAGCTTTGTAACCAGAGTGTCTCTGAGGATGGTCTGCTGAAGGCGACGTGGTAGGTGTGAGTGTGTGTCAGGAGAATTCAATCATTTGCCCATCAGCATGTTCTGAAAAGCAAGCTGTATTTTCCTTCCATACTCTCTTGTTGTTGCTGTACATATCTCAAAAATTTGTAAGGTTTTTTAAAAAAAGTCTTTCATTATAACATATTTGTGATTTATTAAAATTTTTCCACTAGTAGTGGCTCCACAAACATGACCTTATTCCAGAATTTTGCTTGCATGAATTTTTTCCACTTTCAAGATATACCATAGAGAACAGTGTGCATATAACTCAGAGGGCTGTCAACCTATCATTTGAGGGAGTTAAGTGCATTTTTTGCTTTGGAACATAGAGAGTTAAAAGTCCTAAAACTACTGGAGCAGAATCAAGCCTATTTACCTAAGCTTATCACACTGGGCACCCAGGTCAATCATTTACTGAGGCAAGGCTGTTTCCTGCCTTGTACGGAAGACCACCAAAGCCTTTTCCGGACTGAGGCTCTTTATGGAATAGACACAGGCAACATAGAAGGAACCCTTCTCTGAAGCTATAGCCCATATTGTCTTCTGCCCAGAGTAAGTTTTAATCCTACTCAGAGTAGTAAATGCCACAGGTCTCTCTAAGCTCAGTGATAAATAAATATGAGCAAGACTCATACACAAACCTGATACCTGATATCACCTCAGGAGCAAGAGCTGTGGCTTTAGAGATAGCTTCGCCTGTCACTGGAGGTCTATAGGGAAGAAGTTGACTAACTATGGAACAAGTGATTAAATGATTCCTGAGGAAAAACAAGGTTATGAAGTAACCACTAAAAGAAATACTTGGAATTTTTCCCCTTCAAGTCTACATATTCTGGAAATATGTTATTTTTAATGAACATGATCCATTCTTCTTTAGGTCTGAATATAACTCCTCTAATTTCAGCAACATTGTCCTATTATCACCACATATACCTGTCAGGCCTCTGTAGTGGTTTCTGGTTCTTATAATTATTAATATTAGTTAGAAGCCTGGTGATATGGAGGCTCTATTTTTCTGAACTCCCTTTAGGGAAGGAGTTGGACCATGTATTGGACAAGGTAATGTTTGCCACTTTTTGTCAACCATTTACGGAACTGAAGTGACTCCCCTCAGGTAATGTTTGTGGCCTGAATGTTTAGTGGCTGAGGCAGTTAACTAGACGCAAGAATTGAGGCCATTGTAGACACAAACCTTTGTGTGATTTGGGGTAAGTCTGTGGCTACCTACCAAGAATCTTGTAGAGAATTACGGAAAACTGATAAATTTCTGTGAAGATATTAAGTCCTGTAAAATGTTAAGTGTGGATCTGGTTGGTATCCAGAGCATGGCTGTAGATAATGCAAGTGATGGAGCTGGTTTTGAAAAAGGCAAAGGGTCTCAGGGGGCTCAAATGCATTGGCCAGACTTATCCACATTACTGTAGCTGCCTTAGGGGCAGACACACAGGTTTGAACCGTCCTTTCTGGGCAGCATCTGGCTCAAGGCCTAAAGCGCACTGGAAGCCCCTGGGGGTATATCCAGCTTTTCTTTCCATTCCAAGTATATTGGATAGTAGGTAGAGGGAGATTAGTTTATTCTCAAAATTGACTAGATTAGAACAAGCATTATTATTGCTTTTACATGTTAGGAAGTTAGAATACCAGTGTTAATTAATTTGCCCAGAATTATGCAATTAGTGAGAGTCTGAGCCAGGATTCTGTTCATCTCTGCCTTGTTGTCAATCCAGTGCTTCCCCCCTAAAGTCATGGAGTTGCAGACATGGAGAAGCATAAATTAGGAGGTCACCCAAGTAAGCAAGGCTAACACCATCAGAGGTTCTCCAGTGGCCCACCGCTGCACCATGCCCCAGGCCAGGTGTGTGCCACAACAAGCAAAAGACCAGCACTGGACTGGACTGGCTCTTCTTTGAGGGGTCATAAAGGGACAAACAGGCAGGGAGCAAAGGGGGTATTTCTAAAGGTGGCAGTCACCAGAGTCTTCTCGGTCCTGGATATTCCCTAAGTAAACCCAGTTAATTCTCAGGCTAGATTTCCACCCCTCTCTATTCCATAGACTCAAACCTATGTGCCCCAATGAACGTCCAACATCTGAACTAACTTCAGAGAAAGAAATGACCCTATTCTAACCCTTCTCTGGGAACTCCAGACTTTAATTACTATTTTCTCTCACCTCAGCTAATATCCACTCATCTAAACCCAAGAGACTCGGGCACAAAGAGGCTTAAAGCAAGAACCATCAATATCCATCGTATCAAGGTCCAACTATCTGCAACCCAAAGAAACTCAAGTTGGCCTGGGGTCCGAATGGCTTGTCTGTGTCATTTAAGCAGTAAATGAGTAGAGTGCAGCAACAAGCCCTCCTCTGCATCCCCCCCAGTTTCACTTTTGTTCAGATATCTCCTAAAAATTCCATTAGCTGTCTAGCATAAATTCCAAAGCAGCCACAATCCTTGAGTATTTATAAGATCAAGATAAATACATGCCATCATGAAATGTGGTTGGCTAAACATCTTTGAACAAAGGGTTTCTTCTTTTCACTCACGCGCCTCACACATACCTCAAGGGTGTGATAGCAAAGGCATTACAAACAGGGGTTGCATCACCACGTCTACCAGAGTTCTTTTCCAAACAACTGACGCCACATGAACTGTACTCATGTGCTATCATTTTCGTTAACTAAAATACTAGGAGAAAAGTTTGAAACTAAAACACAAGGACTCATAACAGTATTTTACTTTTATCAAGTGCTTATTATGACCAGGAAATGAACTGTTGCCTTATATCTACATTTTTTTTAAAAATTTAGTTTTCATAACAAAACTATGCAACTTGCCCAAGTCACAGAGCTAGTAAGGTGAGGCGAAATTTGAGTTGAGGTATGTCTGACTCTAAAGCCCACGGTCTTTAGCATTCTGTCCTGGGAAACACACTCAACAGTGTCTACACTGTTCACATTCTAAGTGCAAAAGTATAAATAATTCTTTCTAGATTATTTGATTGGGTCCTTGGAGTATATATTTATCCCCTCTTCCCACCCTCACCAGATGTTCTTGATGCTGTGCAGGCATAAAACTCAATATCACAGTGGTTTTCCTCTCCTGTTGGAAAGCAACCACAAAACACACATACACAAGTGCGCACGCACACACACACAATAACAATTACCTACAGGTCAGTGCTTTGATTCCTTTCTGAAGCTATGAGAGCTTCAGAATTGTTCTTATTTCCTGGTTTACAAACATTGTTTTGATTGTTTGGGTTTTTTTAATTGATTTTAATGTAATGTAAAAGAAACAAATTTTTCATTTTTCATATGGAGATTTTTTAAAAGTTTATTTCTGCAGTGAAGTTTCAGTCTTTAAGAAAGCTAAATTTTTCAAGACTTTCCAGCATGTCAATAGTTTTATTTAATCTTTATCACAGGCCTGTAAGATGAGTACCATTTTCAGGTGATATCCTTGCAGATAAGGGACCTGAGACTTAGGAGAGATGAGTGCCCTTCTCAGTCTCACTCGTTTTGAGATTCCAAATTCTTTGCTCTTTTTTTCCTAATACACAAGCAGTTCTCTGGATTCTTAAGGCCTAAAAATGGTAGGAATGGAGACCATAAGCTATTTACAGAAATTAAAAATGTCAAATAACTAAACAGCCTGCCTGTTCTTGGGCTACAGGGATCCACTCAAACATCAGTTGCTTTGCTTTTGGCTGGAATTCTATCAGGTCAGTGTGGTAATGCTGTTACTCTAATTAGATTTTCATAGAATAATGAAAATGAAGGAGATAATTGTTGCTTAATAAAATCTATCTTAAAGGCAAAAATCTTTCAAGCCCATGTGCCCATGAGCAAAATAAAATATTCAAGGGGTTCCTGCTAGGAGAAAGGTAAGAAACCACTGTCCCCTAATCTGTTGTGTGCATGGGTAGGGGTTAGAGCCTCCATGGTGTCTCTTGATAAACACAAACCCTCTCTTGGTTAATTCTGTAACCAGATGGATGTCTCTTGGATCAAACAGTTGCCAAATGATGGGAAACCTAAGTTAGTCCTTCTACAAATTGGGAATCCATAGTGAGTATAGATTCAACCTCTAGAAACCAGCTATACTTATAGGTGGAATTTTTGTGCTCTGTGAATTCCATTTCAGTCCTAAGATGTTTGGAGGGGTCAGAGAGTCCTGCCTTAGCAGTGCATCTGGATGAGACAGAATGTTTTCTTATTCCTAAGGCTTTCCTGGGAACTGCGCCTGGCTGGCTGCCTGAGTCTCCACCTCATGTGACAGTTTTGTTGTCCACATCCTTGCTTTGGTGATAATCTTCGTTCTACCTTTTGTCCTCATTTCTGTGATCCCAGAGGATCTAAGGCTCTTGGTGCAGGAGAATTCATGGTTTGAGACAATGAGCAAACAGAGAGAATGAGACGTCTGCCCCTGCTCCGTACCAACTTGAAAATTGTCCCCCTCCTCTCTATAATTCCAAGGTCAAGTTGCCCATGGGAGCAGTAAAGGAACTGAAGGTCACAAAAAGCTGGCAAATCACCATGCCTTGGAGGGGTTCCCAGAAAGTAAAATCAAAATGAGATTGTTTTCACATAAGACCTCTGTATTTGGAGGACAGGATTCAAACAGTTTGAATTTGCAGTTTCACTGTGCACTGAAGTTAACCCCCACAAGGTCCTTTTTTTTTCTAAAGCCAAAACAATATTAGAAATACTTCCTGCAGAGAACTCTAACTAGGCAAAATTCTTTTTTGTCATCACTGGGCTGATGTTTTCAAGGATTCATTTCTTAAGATAAGCCTTATATAGTGCATTTGGCTGGAGCTCATGTGTATTGCTGTGGAATGATGGCTTTCATCCATGGGGCCTACTTTGTGGTGATCTCATTAGGTTTCATAAGGTAAGCAGCTTAAAACTCGTGGTTAGTGCATGAGCAGTCAGTCTGCGAGAGAAGAGAAAACCCAGAAGCCAACCAGAAGACACTGCAGTGACTAAGCAGGTGGCAGACTTCTCTATGACCCAAGGACAGCCAGTACCCCAATCTGAGTCTACCAATTCCAGGGAGATGTATCCTCAATTTGAAACATGTTTTTTCCCCAAAATTTAGCTCTCCTCCCTAGGTAGGAATCCTGAACAATGGCTAGACTTCCCATAACATGACTGTTCTCTACCCAAATTCATTTTGTTTTGCTTCTCTTTGCAAAATGAAAATTCTCCCTTTTTCATAAGAGGTATTGTTACAGAACATAGTTATATTGGTAACTTGAAGTTCAACAAGTTGAACATGAAATAGCCCAAGAGGTATCCTAGTCCTGACTTACTGTTGTCTTTTGCTGTGGGTTTGTGCCAATTTTTACACTTCTCGGTGTTGGCTCAGTTTCAATTCTTTACTCATCTGCATCCTTACTGTGAATAACCATAAACATTTATGGATGGATTATCCTCAGTTTAGCAACAATCATCTACTCCTTCCCCGAAGTGTATTAGACACTGTTTTTAAAACAGGATTATATAATCTTGCCACGCCTCAGAGGGTTTTAAATTTACCAAGTGGACCAAACCATAGCCTCCTTAGAATCCTCTGTATGTGCGTATGTGTGTGTGTGTGTTTGTGTGTGTGTGTGTGTGTGTGTGCTTTTAATCATTATACAGTATCTTAAAGATTATGGGTCCTCAATAAATATTTGTCAATGATAATAAATTGGTAAATCAACTGGGAATTTAGTATAGAAAGTGATTTTAAACAAAAAGACTTTGGAATTGCCAAGGAAAACTAAGGATAGGACTGGAAATATTGATCATTGGTGTGCACTGAGAGTCTACTTGCTCTTCTGCCATCCAGTGACAGATTGGCACAGTAGATGAGAGATTTGGGTTCTGTTTGACTCTCCTGCTACTGCATGCCAATCAGGCATCTGAGCTTATCACGTCAGCTCTCTGGGCCTGAAATTCCCCATTTTCAAAATGGAAGCAGGGTTTTGGGAGTATATCATCTTTAAGGTCTCCTCTAGCTTTAATATTCTGTCTTTTATGAAAAACTACAAAAGTTAAGATCAGAAAGTTCTTTAATGAAAATACATACATGATTTTAATCCCTTTGGGGTGACTGTCCCTATCTCTTGGGTAATTAAACCGGGAGGAATAGAAAACTGCTCAAGCAATCCCAGGTATGTCACCTTGAGGACGGTATAAATAGGAGGGGCTGGAGATCTTTGCTAGAGAAAGAGCCCACTTGGCTTGAAGAACACAGGGAACCGCATATGGGTTTTCTTGTCCATCTGTAACGCTGGCACCAACACTCAGCTTCACCTCACTTGTGTGTTGCTAACGGGAGATCCAGCGAGCAGGCGGTCATGACTATTGCGCTCTCTTTATAAATAAACAGAAGCCCTTAAAGGTGACGTGACTTGCTCAAGGTTACAGAAACATGGTAGTGACTCAGATGGAACTGTGTGTGTTTGGAGGAGGGGGAGCAGATGACACTATAAGCAAACGGTGGAAGAGTGAGAGACAGATCCACAGCTCCTCTGAAGTACACAAAACAGCGGTCAAGGACTGTGGAAGAGTTTTAAGTTTGCTCTGGATCCTGAGACCAACACTCTCTGCCCCTCCCTGAGCCACCCAGCCGCCCTGCCCAGGGTTACTCACTCAGGTTGTTGCTAACTGGGTGCCTGCGCCTGTGTCCTTTCTTGTAAGCTTCATGAAAGGCTATTTGTAATGAAGAGATGGCACATCAAGGAAGTGAGACTGCATCAAAGATCTTCCCCAAGGCCCTGAACTGAAAGGGCAGTTTTCTTTGGAGAAAGTCCCATTTCCCTCTTAAAGTCTAGAGAAATGAACGGCCATCAGGATGACTGACATAATTACGATGTTCCATTTCAAGCATGGATTTTTTTTTTTTTTAATTTTTTACCTCTAGGGTTATTTCACTTCTCTCTGCTCTACTTCTTCACATAAAAAAGAAAGAATAAAGCTTGCTCTCTGTGACACTTCCTGAGAGAAAACAGCTCCAGGCAGCACTATTCAAAGGAACCTGCTAATTGCAACAAACACCAAGGCATGGCTAAGACATTTCAGTAAAGAGAGTGCGATAGCCACTGTGGCCCACCCTGGTTGACTTTATCCACCCAGACTCATGCCCAGGAGGCTCGAAGGCCCTGAAGAACTACACTCACAAGTGATGGCAAAGAACCTCCAGCAAGAAAAGCACTGAAAGAAATTGGACATCAATGGCCTTATGTCTTAGTAGCAGTTACAGGCTGCATCACTTTGCTGCCTTTTTGTCCTTTTTAAAGATTATAAATGGCAAGCAACATTACTTATCGTCTCCAGGGGATATCTGATAATTTTCTGGGGAAGGGAGTAATGCCATGAATTCAGTAAGAATAGACTGGTTTCCCAGAAGGGTCTTCAAGTGACTTTTCATTGCCCACTGGGCCAAAAGGGAAGGAGGCAGCATTTCGAACCAAGGAGATTTTCATGCTGTAAATCTTCATGCATTCGGGGGCACCAACTGTCTTGTTGTGATTGAGGTGGAACTAAAATAATTTACAAGTAGTGTGTGTGTGTGTGTTACATGGAAAGAATTTTAATATGAGAAGCGCATTGGATCAGTTTTGCAACAAGAAAAATCGTTTGTCTGGACTATTCCTGGGTGTGGGTTACACAAAATCTAAATACTTTTTAATTTCTGGAATTAATTAGCCAATGTCTATTTAAAACACCAACTTCTATTGACAACATATTCCTTTCTCTAAAATTGCTACAACACATTTTGATCATTTTTAGAAAGTGTATACTACAAGAACCTTTGGGCATTTAAATTCTTTTGTGATGTCTAAATGAATCTCAGGGTTGGTTAATTATGCTGAACTTTAGATGTCTTCAAGTAACTCTTGACATGCTGAATTTTATATCCCATTATCATCCATCTTATTTTAGTGGTGCTATAAGTCATTAGCCAATGAAATTCAGGTAAACTGATCAGTGGATACAATAGCCTGTGCATTATTTGGTTAGATTTTGTGCTTAACCTACTCTCCAAACATATTTTTTCTCCTTTTCAGCAGACACACACTCTGTCTATGTCTGGTTTTGCTTAATCTTTGGCTGTTCCCATAAAGGGATTAGCTGAGGGTTGCCATATTTCCTCTTTTAACCACTATCTGATAAGCCTCCAACTGGGATACTGCTATTCTTCACAAGCATTTATATAAAAACTATTAACTCCCAATTCCCCCAAGCCAAGGATATGAGCATGATGGAATCAAATATTTTCCATTGTTCTAACATAGATCCAATAAGAAGACATTTACAGAGTGACTAACACATGTTTGACATTGTGCTAAGGGCTATAGATTCAGATATGTGTAGTTCACAATTCCACCCAAAAGGAAGACCAACATCTCATAGAGCAGATGAACCAATAAAGGAGCCAACACAGCATCATGTGAGGCTGTCGAGGCAGTGATAACTGAATACAACATAGAAAAATTCCAGATGGACGTTCAGGAAGACTATCAGAGAAGTTGAAATCCAAGTGGTATTTTTTAAAAAAGGAAATTAGGATTTTCATTCTTCCTTGATCAGAATTGAGACTTTAAAAAAAAAAAAAGCTGCTTCCTTTTTAAGAATGTGTATGGCTATCCTAACGAGGGGAAATGACAAGAGTAGAGACAGTTAAGTTAGCCACGGCTAAGGAAGTTTTGATCCCTGGAGAAGGAAGGTAAGAGGAGAGTCCAGAGAGATCCTTCTAATTAAAATGTAGGCACAAAAAGAACTAGATCTTTGCCCTGCATTGGAGTCTGTGCCTAAATCACAACCCTGGGACCTGGAGCCTTAATTTAGAAGCATTCTCTGCAGCCCAGAGATCATATGCTCTCCCGTACCCTAGGGACCTCTGCCTGACAGACAGTCTTGTTATAAATCTCATCTCCACTTAGTTATGACTTGAATTTCATTTATTCCGTAAGCAACTTTAAACAGAAATAATAAACAAAGAACAAAACTGGAGAAATGGCAATAAGATCTTCTGATGTCAGCAGCTGGCAAGAGGCTCAAGGTTAAAGAATAAAGATGGCCTACCCAGCACCCATCCCTGCATTAACATCCAAATCCAGCTTTGACTTTAATACTTCACATTTTAAGCAAGATGTAAGTCAGAATAATAAGCTTAGTAGCTCTCAAGCTAGCCTGGCTGGAAGTTCTGCTTAAGTTGACTTAGGTAAACATTCAGTGTGTAAGTGAAAACTTTCACCGTCTTAAACAATTTGCCTGTTTCCTGAAGTAGGGCCAACAGATTGTTGAGTTGCCTGATTCCTTTAGAAACTCAGATCATAAATCAAACTCCTAATGGACCAACTTTCATGTTGGCTTCATTCTTTCATTCACTGAAAAAGGGAATATATGTAAAAGTTAATTAGGATAGATTTGACTACATAAATATTTAAGACTTCTTTTACAAATGCTATAAACAAAGGTAAAAATAGAAATAGTGAACCAGGAAAGTATATTTGCAACATAAATAACAGGCAAAGGTTACTGTCCCTAAAGAGTACTTACAGATCCATACCAGCTACAGACAATAACCCAGGAGAAAGTCAGGCAGAAAATGAACTGGCAATTCACAAAAGAAGGAAAATACGTGAACTATAATCGTATGAAGAAATGTTCAGCCATGTTAACAATGAAATAAAAGCAAATTGAAACAGTAAGGTAACATTTCCTTTCTATGAGATTGGCAAAAATTGGGTGATAGGTATTGTGAGCATGTGGAAAACAGGCCCTTCCACACATTGCTGCTGGTGGAAGTGTCAGTCTCGACAACTTCTTTTTTAAGGACAGTTTGTCAAAACATGTTTTACAAGTTTTAATGTGTTCAACATTTGACTTAGTAAATCTACTTCTAGGACTTATTTTAGAAAATAATAAAATTACAGTGCATAAATAGTTTCCAATTGTACACAAATATTTGTGTAAAGTTTGTTTATAACAACAAATTTTGAAAATAGCTTATGTATTAATCAGAAAGGACTCACATATAAACACACACACACACACACACAAGGATACTGTGGAGCCATTTAAAATGATGAGATCCATGGAGCAGTAGCAGCTCAGAGCTTGAACTCTGCAGCCAATAGATCTGTATTTTAGCTCTGCCAGTTACTAGCTGCGTGACCTTGGGCAAGTCACTTGGACCTCAGTCATCTCATTTTAAAGAAATGGGGATAATACTAGTATCTATGTTTCAAAAATGCGGTGAATTAGGTGAGAGTATGAATATAAAGCTCTTAGTACACCACTTGACATGCAGTAAGGGCAGATTAACTGTGAACTGCTGCTAGTGAGAGAGCCTGTTTCAATCCCACTAAATGTGGAAAATTGGGATAAAAATAGCATCATTGGCTTCTGCACAAGACGGAAAACTAGCCCTGTGGCTTTGCCTCTTGATCCTTCTAAGATCTTACTGAAATAATAAGTTTTTAAAAAATAAAAAGAATAAACTCGTAATAGATAGGAAACAGGAAGGGGGTTATCAACAAACTGCTGAAAGAAAACAAATGGGACAGAGGAACAAAATATGAACAAGAAGAACTGCCTCTGTAAAATAACGAAGACACTATTTAAAAAAAGCAATCTGAGGCAGGGTGTGGTGGCTCACGCCTGTAATCCTAGCACTTTGGGAGGCTGAGGCAGGAGATGGCTTGAGGTTGGGAGTTTGGAACCAGCCTGTGCAACAAAGCGAGAACCCCATCTCTACAAAAATTTAAAAAAAAAAAAAAATAGCTAAACGTGGTGATGCGTGCCTGCAATCCCAGCCACTTGGGAAGCTGAGGCAGCAGGATCGCTTAAGCCCAGGAGTCTGAGGTTGCAGTGAGCTATGATGAGGCCACTGCAATCTAGCTGGGGCTATGGAATGAGATTCTGTCTCAAAAAAAAAAAAATTCTTTTAGTGACTAAAATTATTAATGTTATAAAAAAATTGGTATACTGGAAAATAATGTTAAAGAAGCTTTTTGAAATTTAGAGCAAAATGACATCAGTGGAAATGCAAGGAAAAAAATGAGTATATAGTAATAACAAAAATTAGAGTAGCCAGCATATACTAAACATACTTGAATATATGCCAGGCATTGATTTACATCCATTACCTGTATTATTTCAATCAGTCTTCCCAGCAACTCTACGGAGTAGGTAGCAATATTATTCCCTCTTTAGTTGGAGAAATGAGGCACTAAGAAATTAAAAAATTTGCCCCAGACCACATGGTTAATATGGGAAGGAATATGGTGTGGCTCTGTGCTGGATTGTCTCTGTCATTTTGGCGTCCCCAAACCCCTGCTGAGGACTTCTTTGCATGACTGAGAAGCAAAAACTACATTTCCCAGAATGGCCACCTCTCATGGTTTCAGATTACAGCCTAAAGACAGTCATAATGATTAGGAAGGTAGAAAAGGACAGATCCTTATTCTCCAGAGGCAGTTGTAGACAGATGAATGGGCAAAAGTTGGATGCGAGGTTTGAAGCAGCTTAAGGTTGAGCATCTGGGGCATCACGCAGATTCAGGTTGCGAATTGAATTAATCAGTGACAGTACAAGACACTTTCACTGCCAAAGTTTATTCCTTGCATCAAAACACTTCCTGCTGGGTACATAAAAAAAGGCTTTTGTTTCCCAGACCAACTTGGACTGACACAGGCTCCAAAGGCTGAGACCTAATCTTGGAAGTCCAATGTCTAACTAATAAGTATCTCAGAAATAACACGGAAAATTGAAGGGAAGAAATTATCAAAAATTAGACTCTTAGAGTTCAAAAGACACAAAGCTTGGATGAAAAGGGTTTGTGTCCAGCACAATGAAAAAGTAAAACAAGTAGGCAAAATTTGTGATATTTTAGAATGCTGGAGACTGAAAGAACATAAGAAACTTCAGCAAGAAAAAAAGTAACCTACAAGGAATCCAAATTAGGTAGTTCTGACTTCTCATCAATATCACTATATGATGCTGGAAGATATTCAGGAAATGCCTTCAAAGTTAGGAGGAAACATAATTTCAGACTAGAGTTCTATACCCAGCCAAACTATAAATCAACTGTTAGAGCAGAATACAGGCATTTTCTGGAAGTAAAGACTTCAAAATTTTAACTTCTATGTACAATTTTTTAAACAAGGATGAAATTCACTTGATAAATTTTTGGCAGATTTATTTTCATGAGTATTCAAAAATCCGTAGCCTGGCAAGCTTCCACATTCATATATATTATTTAGAAAAAATATATTAAAGGTATTTTGGTATAAAAAATCAATATAAAGAACAAGTAGATGAATATGGCACATTTGAGAGTAGCATAAGAATAACTGAAATTTGGAAAACAATTTGCTAAAGTAAATGCACTAACGTATTACCTCTTCCAAATATATTTAGATTGTGAAAAAGAAGGACTTAAAAGACACGGCAGAACCAAAGACAGAAACTCACCATCTGCAACAATACCAGGGCAGGGGAGTGCAGGGACTGCTATTTGGTGGCCCACCCCACAGTGGCCCAGTTTCCTTTGTTTAGACTGCATTTTCATCATTCTTTCTGCCCCACCCCAGAAGGACTATGTTTCCTAGGAAGGCTCTCCCCCAGAGAAGGGAATGTGAAGACACATTAAACCATGTGTTCTTGTTTGCCTACAGGTTCCATTTCTCATTATAAAGAAATATATTTAGCAATCTGGCTTATGTAGCAATCCCTTTTACTTCCTTCCATTTTTTTTGTCTTATTTTTTTCTTTATTCTTTTGGGTTGTATCTTTCTGTGTAAGTAACCTCAAGTCTTATTTAGAGTGAGAAAGAGTTTAAATAATAACATTAACGATCCTGACCTCACTTTCTTGTGAGGTGCAGCAGCCCAGTCCTTACAGCCTGACACCCTGTAGGCACACGGACGCATTGGAGTTTCTGGTCTGAAAGAGCTGGGATTAAACTCTGATGTTGTATTCAGGGTTCTCGATTCCACCAACAGACTGACTCTGGTGCTGTGCACAGAAAATGAATTTATTGAAAGGAGGTCAAATAGTTCACAGAAGGGGTAGGAAGGCTGGAGAAGGAGGCCTGGTACATGGAAGAGATCAAAGGAGGCAAAACAGGGCCAAGAGGGCGTGTGAGGAAGAGTCTGTTTCTCACCATGGACACCAGCTAGAGTTTCACCAGCCACACCTGACTCCACCCTCCGTCAGAGGTGCTGACCATGATCTCTAAAGGTCCCCTGGACATCTGCATTGCTCAGTGAAACTTAAATCCTCAGGCAGAGGCACCTGGTGGCCTGAGTGGCCAGCGAATTGAGGAAGGAAACATATAGTCTTTGGGCTTGGGATTCCTTATCAGTATTTCCTGAAATAAGACATCAGGGCAGGGAAAAATGATGAAAGTCCATCTCACTTGTTGACCCTCCAAGGCCCTACCAGAGCAGCCAACTCATATTCCTCTTTACCGTTGCCTCGTTTTTCTTGTTATATTCAGCAGTTTGCAAATCAGGATATTTGTGTTAGATTAGTTACATTTGCATAATATATATTTCCTACTTCTTTC
>CAUYRT010071405.1:0-27255 GCA_963574885.1 Lepilemur ruficaudatus
TGGACTACTTTGACAGAGTAGATTTTTGACTGTAACAAGATAAGTCAACTTGAGTGGTAATATATTTTGGGAAATCAGCTCACTACAAATTGTGACTGTAAACATTGTACTGTAAATGCTTTGTAGTTTTCCCCCAATTAAAAAAAAAAAGAAATTTATACAACTCTGTAAGACTAATGAAAAAGTTTTAAACATATATAAATTTATAGCAGGGTATTTATCTCAACCTCAATATGGCAATGAATGTTGTTGTAAATTTAAAAGATAATTAAACTTTAGTGGTAATATTTTTTGGTAAATAAGCTAACTATAAATTGTGACTGTAAACATTATACTTTAAATGCTTTTTCGTTTACCCCCAATAAAAAAGAAAAAAAAAAAAAAGGAATTAGACTCCATCACTTTTAGAAGAGCACTTGAGATGAGACATACTGTTGCAGCTATCCTTGAAAAACAAAATCTACCACAATTGCCATAGAAATTTTATTTAATAGCATAACTTATTAACATCTAAAGTTCACATCTTTATTTTCATCCTAAACACAACAACCCACTTTCTGATTTTCAGGCTATGATTAAGTTGTCACCTATTTTAATTTTACTTTTATCTTGCAATTTTAAAATCTCAGTGTAATTGTTTTACAAATAAATATTCACTTAGATTTAATGACATCTAATGCTTCTTCTGTTCTTCAATACTTGAATCTCAGACCATCTATTAGAAATTCCTGTAGGTGGCAAAATTGCTCAGTTGCTGATTGGAAAATATCATTAATTCCCCCTTGTTTTGCAAGATGTTTTTTCTAGCGTATATAATTCTCTCTGCACATAGACAATATGATTTAACTGTCTAGTAGCAGATTTCTTTTCATTTAAACTGTGTGGGATTCATTGGTCTTTCTAAGTCTGTGGATTGTGATCTTTAATTAATTCTGAAAATTCTCAGATACTATCTTTTCAAATATTGCTTCTATTCCATTTTTTCTCTTCTTTTTTCCTGAGCTCTGATTAAATACATTAAAACTGCTCATAGTTTCCACCCTATATCTTGACCTCTCTTTTACATTTCCCACTTCTTCATGTTTTTGTGACGCATTCTGAATAATTTCTCTAAATAAAATTCTCAGTCACTAATTCTCTAGCTTAATGTTAAACTGTTTATTTTTAGTTTATATATTTTTCATTTCTACAAGTTCTGTTTTGTTCTCGTCAAACCTGCTTGTTTAAAGGATATAGCAAATTTCTAGTTCTTTGTTCATATTTTTAGTTTTTCCTTTTAGTTCTCCAAAAATAATAAACTTGTCTATTTTTAATTCTGGGCCTGATTTTCCAAATGTGTGAAATCTTTACAGGTCTAACGTTTTTGTCTGTTTGCTTGCGTGTTTTGTGATTATTTGACCTTGGATCTTATCCGTGGGAATTCTTTGATGCCTGGGGGTCCTTCTGCTGCTGATCAGTCAGAAATTATTTTACCCTAAATTCTCAATTCAAGGTTTTTCTGACCACCTGGGTAATTCGAATCTGGTCTGGAAACTCTCCTGAGGGTTGGCTGGTGATCATGAATTATCAGGGGGGATATTTTTCTATTCTACTCATGCTGAGTTTGATACCGCCAGTCCCGGGGGATGATGGGTGTATCTCTGCAGTCCTGGGGGATGGTGGGTGTATTTCTAGTCTACTGCTACCCCACAGGAAAAGCTTCTCACTGTCCTGCTTGGGGTAGTGGGGGCTGTCTCCCAGGTGCCCAGTTTGGGCAGGCTCTGAACTGCACCTTTCTATGCCCTCAGGCCTTGGAACCCAAAGCTCCTGTTCCCTGCCAGATGTCTTCAAGGCAAAACCAGCTTATACCCTTGGGTTCCAACTTTTGCTTAAGTTTTGGCTGCTAAATATTCTGCTTTCACTTGCCAAATTATTGCTGTATGTAAAAATATCTCCCCACCCCCACATTTATCTGCAGTTTTAGCTGTTTTCAGATGGAGTTTCTGCCAGGGTATCTGTATTACCTTATTGCACAAATGTAAACTTAGGAAGATTGTTATAAAAATAGTCAATAAACATTAGTTTCTTTCGAGAAGGGTATTCTAAAGTACAGTTGGCCCTCTGTATCCATAGATTCGACCAACCTAGGATTGAAAGTATATGAAAATAAAAATAATAATACAACAATAAAAATAATTCAAATTAAAAAATACAGTATAACAGCTACTTACATAGCATTTATATTGCATTAAGTATTATAAATAATCTAGCCATGATTTAATGTATACAAGAGGATTGCATAGATTAAGTGTGAATACTACACTATTTATATCAGAGAGTTGAGCATCTGTGGACTTTGGTATCTGTCCAGGTCCTGGAATCAGTTCCCCTCAGATACCCAGGAGTGACTGTATATGTTAAATTTTAATAGATAATAACGCAATGTTTCTTACTGTCTGTCTTTCCATTCATAATGGTCCATGACAGTAATAACCATCATTTGCAAGTAAGAAAGATGTGGCTGGATATTAATTATTTAAAAAATAACCTCTCAGATGGCCTGCCTCAGGTTTGACTATGTGGAGGTGAGTATTGCACTACAGGCTGGAAAAGTTTGACAGGAAGGTGATTCTTAGGAACTCTGAGTTTGTTAAGTTTGTTCTATTAAATGCCCCTGAGTGGGCCACATTTGTAATAAGCTGGAACTTTCTATTTTATGTCTGAAAAGATTTTTGATAATTGCATTTGGACTAAATTTTTGGACTTTTAAAAAATTGGGGTTGTGGAGAAACATATCTGTTGCCAGAGTTGTGTAAAGAATAGTTGAATTAACTGATATTTACCTCACAACTAAAAAGAACTAATTTCTTCATCAAAAGGAACACACACCTCTTTTTATTTTATTATTTTCTGGTTCCATTTGCCTACATGCAAACATGATAAACATACCAACTATAAAATAATAAAATTAACAAACATATAACTAATAAACTAATAAAGTTAATGACAGTCTACTGCCACAAGCTGCGTAGGAGTAACAGATGCTTCTGCCTAACCTTGGTTTTTTTTTTTTTTCCTCTTCAGACCAAAAGGTGTTTTAAAATTAGTCATATCAAAACAAGGGCACACGTAAAGCAGCTTTTGAGAATTGCTGCTGCTGAGAAAAGCTTAGAGGCCCCAGCTCCTCAGTGGCCCTTCTCCTCCCCTGTGGCCCAGGGGTCCAGCTGTCCCTGCTACCCAGAGTGCCTCTGCCTCAGCTCAGTCACCTCACCTGCAGACCTGGGGCTCCTGGCTCTTCCTGGTTTAGCCAAACCTGCCTTTGTTTCCTGGGGCCTACTCACAAGGACTGTGCCTCAACATGGTCACCTGGCTTCCCGGTGTCCCCTGCGCCACCTCAGCATGGATAGCTCTGGAGAGATGTTCTGCCCAAAGGCTCGTGGCTGATGGACCCTGGGGAACCTGATGTTTCAAGACGGGGCTGACTGCCTGGGTTCCTTCCCCACCCCTGCACACACCTGACGTAGCACCTCTCCTCAGAGTACATCACCTGGGCTGAAGGCTTCCTGCTGGTGATGGGGGCACAGCTGGCTTCAGCCTCTGGTTCTGCTCCCCAAGGCCTGCCCCTTTCAGGGTCACTCTCAGTCACAAAGCGAGTTCCTGGCTGAGGAAGGCAAACAACTGCAACCAAGTAAAGCCAAGGAAAATAGTGCAAGAATGGGTAAGAAATTTCCTAAGCCTTGCTACTTCATATGAGGGGGCCATGTTCACATGACCACGACGGAGCTGTGAGAGAAAGGTGTCAGATGGAACATGGGGTGCCTGCTGGGAATCACTTTGAGAGTGAAGGGGTAGAGATGCATGCCGGTGAGGCGTCTGCAGGCAGGATGGGGAGAGCCCACCCACATCTCGAGGAAGAAGGATGGAGAGTGAGGAGGGCCCTGGGCTGACACCCCCAAAATGCGGGAGAGAAGAATATTGCCATTTGAAAGACAGGTATCCCCATCACAAAATGTCCCCACCTACCCGTGATGAAGCGGCAGCCATTGGTTTGATGTCTGTTGGACTCTTCAAATGACCCAAAGCAGCAACTTCTGAATACATAATGGAAAAGAAACCCTGCAGCTTGGCACCTTGTGACTTCCGGGGCTTCTGCAATTGAACTAGACTGCACGCTCTTTGAGCCTGGTCCCTCCTCTATTCAGTTTTGCTCCACGCACTCCAAACACAGGGCAGGACTTACTCCTCGCAGTTTGGACTGAATTAAAGTGTAAAGTGGAGAGAAGAACGTTGGATTCCAATCGTCAGGAATGAATCAGGTGGAGCCAATCCAGCAACGATTCCCTGAGTAGCCTGGAAGGTTTGCGGGGACACTGCATGCTTCGGATGGATGGTGTGAAATGTGGATTTGCCAGAGCTCAAAGAGAGCAGCAGTCAGAACAGTTGTGGATGCGGATTTTCAGAGGCTAGACTCATAGCTCCCTATAGTTTTAAAAGCCAAGTGCACATCTTTATTTAGATTTGAATAAATACACATTTTGGAAAACACAAGGAGTAAGGTTGGGATGCATCTTAAAACAAGAAGATGCAAACTTTAAAGCATCTGAACAGAATTAACATTGGCCCTTTTGGGTTTGAAAGCCTTGCTGTCATGCTCAAACCAGTGCAGGGATGGCAGGTGCACACTCACACGCACAGACTCACACATTTACACACTTGAACTCACACTCACATACTCACACACTCTCCTAGCGGTGCTCTCCAACCCGAGACCGGGCAGCACACTGCCACAGAATGTCTCCAGAGGCGTGCATTGGGGTACAGTCAGTCCATGAGCCAGCCAGCAGCACTGATGGAGCACCAACGGTGTGCCCGACATTGTGCCAAGGGCTGAGGATACAATGTTTGGCCAATCCAATTTCTCCCTCCTTTTCTTCTTGCCTGTAGTTCTCAGAATAACTATAGATTGTACTGGGAATGCACTAGCCTGAGGAACTGTCCGGAACAGCTGGGGCCTTGTTCCTGCCTCTCCTGGGGAGTGTAGCATCTTGGGCTGGGAAGGAGCTTCCCAGGACAGCCCTGGCTTTGCTCCTCTCTCCCCTGGAAGCAGGATATCCTTCAAAGCTTGTCCAGTGCCTCCCCTGTCCCCTGAGGCATATAACCCAGGGCCGGCTGCCTTTTGAGGTCCCTCAGTTGTGGTGCAAGTGGGACACACACTCTATCTGCCCCGGGCAGCCTTGGGGGACCGACTCACACTATATCCTAGGCTTCTTGTGTCCCTCACTTCCTATCTGTAAGTAATAAATCTGCTGCATGTAACTTGTTGCATGTGAGCGTGTTCTGTCTCACTGGACTCAGGCAGTTGGTGACACCGCAGCCCAGAACACAGTGGGCTGAATTGTCTGGACTCCTCTTCCTGGTGGTTGGCATAGTGTTGATCTTTGCTGTCCTCCACACAGTGGGGGGCCAACCTTGGGACTGGCTATTAGCGAAACTGCTTCACAAATACGGAGTGGACAGAGGAGGGGACTGAAGGGAGAATGTAGCTGGGTGGCCGATGGGATGGAGGATCCCCACTGCCGGGAGACTGGGATGGTAGCCGGATGCAGCATTTAAGCAGAAGCAGCCACCATGCCCACTGCCCTTGGGCTTTGATCTTGTGAGTTGCCGTCACCCAGGGATGGCTTTCTTCAGCAAACAGCATTATCCTCCAGCTGTGCTGTGGGATTGGAGGTCCTAAAAGCTGGCCATTGAGTGCTTACTGGCATGACAACTGGCCACTGTAGTCATGAAGTGTCCTATGCCTCAGTGAGAATTATTTGAGAATGATCAACGCCTGCTTAAGAGATGTGCCCATTAGATGAATAAATCTGCCTTCACTCATGGCCCAACTATACTTTCAACTGTAAGGTACAAGGCAATTTAGGTTTCTGCCCTCAGGCAACTTTGCTTACTAAGCAGACATATGGGAACATGTGTCTTAGTCCTGTCTGTGTTGCTATAACAGAATACCACAGACTGGGTAATTTATAAAGAAAAGAAATGTGTTTCTTACAGTTCTGGAGGCTGAGAAGTCCAAGGTCAAAGGGTCTGCATCTGGCTAGGGCCTTCTTGCCATGTCTTCCCATGGCAGAAGGCAAAAGGCAAGAGGACACTCACTCAGAGAGAAGGAAGGGCACTGAGCTCATCCTTTTATCAGGACCACACTCCTGAGATAACTAACCCACTCCTGCCGTAGCAGCATTAATCCACTCATGAGGGCAGAGCTCTGGTGACCTCGTCACCTCTTCAGGGCCCCGTCTCTCAACCCTGTGCATTGGGGATTTAGTTTCCAATATATGGTCTTTAGGGGACACATTCCAACCATAGCTGCTTGTTTAGAGGTAACTCTTTGTGTCTACATGCTGGGTTTCAGAATCTGTAAATTGTATTTAAGAAATGGGTAATTGTGACAGCATGTGACATTAATGGAACTGAATTTAGAAACATGCAGAAGTAAGGGCCCTGGAGTGAGTGGTCACATTTTGCCACTCTGGAGACATTCAGGGTTTTATGTTATGAAAGATTTCATTTTATTGTGTTTTTTTTTCCTGAAATTCCTTGGTTATCAGATAAATGCTCTTGGCGAGTTTGAGGGTTTGATTTAAGGTGGTAGCCATTACCTAGCTGAGAGAAGCAAGTGAGCTCCCCTCGCAGGCCAGAGTAAAGAAGTCATTCATCATTGAGTCTGTCATTCGCCTGGTAGCTCTCACAGGCCAGGCATGTGCCAGATGCTAGCGGCTGTCACACAACCAGACAGGTCGTGGGCTGTTTTCTGGCAGCTCAGAGTCCAGAGGGGATCAGCCATCCCCTTCTGGACTCCCCCAGTAGAGAGACATGCAAAGGCAGACAGACACAGAGGGTAGAAGGAAGCAATCTTTCCTTCCCCGGGCTGTCTGTGAAAAACATTTCCCTCTAAAGTGATATGGAGGTGATCACCTTTCTAGAATTAAAGCTCTTTCCAAAACAAAATCTACCTCTTAATAAACCTATTTGCTAAAAGAATTTCAATGTATCAAGGTAGAAGTTGATTTTTAACATGCTGCATAGAACAACCTCTGAGAAGAAAAGATGGGAAGGGGGTCAGGGCGCCCACGGAGACGGACAGTGACACCACTCAATATGCGCCCAGACACACCTCCTCCTGCAGCAGGAGGGAGGCAGCCATTGCCTAGGGAATGCTGCATCTAAAATTCTCAGAGTCAGACTGTACATCTTTACGTGCCAACATAAGTGTTTCCTAAAAGAAATGCATTTAGAAACTGAACGGTATTAAAGCATCTATTTTTCTTGCTAGCAGCACAATCTGCCACCAGGAAGGTCTTAAATGCTCTCCTTACAAAGAGCGCCTTCCTGAATTTTTCAGTAATTAATCATGCATAATACTTTAAATTCCACATGGATGACTGGCTGAAAACCCTCCAGGGATTGCTGCTTTTGTAGCTGAAAGTCAACTCCTACGCCTTCAGAGAGGGAGAAGAGAGTGGCATTTTTGCCTGTTTTTAATATCGACATCAGTTACCAGGCAAGCCTGTGATCTTTGCTGCATCTTTCCATGGTATCAACATGAGCAAGGGTGTAGATATCTAATAAATTTTAGAATATGGGATCCAGTGAGAGTGGGTAATTCCTAGCTTGGGCTGGCACCAAGTTGTTCTCCAGTAGGAAGACTGAGTGCAGGATCTGTCTGCTGGGCTTGCCTGGGCTCACCTAGGCTCACCTGAAGTGTCAGATCAGATGACTCACACATTAGGCCAGCTCTGTTAGGGTGATGATGGTGGTGGTGATGATGATGATGGTGATGATTAACGCTTTGGAATATATACCAGTTTCTCTCTCCTGATGGCTTAGAGAACTTTCACATACATAATTATTACCTTCATGACAGGTTAGGGTAGAAGAGGAGAAAGTGCCTTCCCTTCATGCTGCTAGGGTCTTTGACTGGGCTATGAATTAAACTGACATAAAACAGATAACAGGAGAAAAACTATTTAAATTATGTACACATGCACAGGAATCTCACAAAAATACGAGGTGCAAAGAAGCAGATGATGAAGCTTAAACAGCAGCCTGAGCTACAGAAAGCAGTGGCGGCCTGGGGCTTGGGGGCGGGGGTGAGGGGAGGAAATGGATGGCGTTAGCTTGTCACGCAGATAAAAGTCTCTGAAGTGATCAAAGTTGTCTGGGAGTAGCTGTCTTCCTGGTATAGATACTTTGCTAACAAAACTTCCTTTACACAAGCGGAGTTTTTCAGAGCTACTTCTGTGTCTGTGGTTTCTCAAAATAACCAGCTCAAAATAATCAATATACCAAAGAGGCACATTTTGGGGTGGTGTGTTCTGGTCTCCTACAGTCATATTTTTGGGTGGTACGTTCTGAGCTCCAACGGCAGGAATTAGTACACCAGTTTGACAATTTATACAGGTAACATGAATAACGTCGAAGGAAAGTAGCCAGTGGTCACAGACTACCCCTTCGCCCTCCGTGCCCCAGCCCACTTCTTCGCCATTAGCCTGAACTGATGACAATATGCATGGAAGTGATTTAACCCCTTTTACAGCACAGGTACTTCACAGACACTCTTGGCGTCCTTCAACAGCTCCTTAAAACCAATGTTAGAGGCTCTGGTGTGGTCTACTTCCAGCTCTTCAAGGGATCCTGAGTGTAAACAGAGCTGTACCACCATCCTCGTGCTCGAGCTGGTCGGGTCTGAGGTGCGTCCTGTATGACTGACCTGGTGTCACTGTAAGAGACAGAGCCACGTCTTCTCTTAGCCCCACTTCTCACACCCATCACTCCTGTCTTTCTCTCCCCAGTATTTTTGCTCAACACTGGTTCCTGGAATATTTCTGAGTTGTCCAATTTTTCACTGTTAAGAGCTCTGTCCTACCCCCAGACTGTGGCTGGGGTCCTGACACCTGTCTATCTTTTGTGGGTCTTGGGTATCATTTGGCCTCTGCCTAATGGAGACCAGCTCCACAGTTTCCCTGCTGTGGTCTCACTCTGCCCCCTGCATTGCACCTGCATCCCAGCTTCCTCTCATGGGGCTCAGCCAGGCCTTCCTTCCCCCGGCCAACACACCTTGGCACATCTATACCTATCTCCATGGCCTGGGGAATTGTACTAGTTTTCTCTTGCTGCGTAACAAATGGTCACAGACATAGAGGCTTAAAACAACATACATTTTTATCTCTTAGTTGTGTAAGTCAGAAGTCTGGGATGGCTTCACTGAGTTCTCTGCTTAGGACATCATAAGTTTATATAAAGATGTACTGGGCTTTTATCTGAAGGCTCTGGGGGAGAATTCAAGCCCCAGCTCACTCAAACTGTTGGCAGATTCTGTTCCTTGTGGTTGTAGGACTGAGGTCCCTGTTTCCTTGGTGGCTGTCAGCTGAGGCCTCTCCCAGATCTTTAAGGCTGCCCTTGTTCCTTCTCGTGTGGTCTTCTCCATCTTCAAACCAGCAATGGCACATCACGTCCTTCTTGTGCTTTGAAACTTTCTGACAGCAGAAGAAAACTCTGATTTTACAGAGCCAATGTGATGAGAGTAGACCCACCCAGGTAATCTCCCTTTTCAATATAACATATTATAATCTTGGGAGTGACACCAGAGAGGGAATTCTCCCCACAGCAGGAGGGAACCACTATCTGAGCAGAGCTTCCTTATGGGTCAGGTGTCCCAAGTCTAGCCTTGTCCGATTAAGACTTTTTCTCTCCCCTTCCCCCCAAACCCTGTCACACACTGACAATGTGGGATTGACGAAAATCATGTTCTACAACACCGTCCATAGTTTTCGTTTTTTCTGTTTTTCAAATTTTTCTAACTCCTTGAACTCTCTGTAAAATTATCTTTATCTTTCTCATTCACTCCCCTTGGTCATAACTTTTCCATTTTCTAAACCCCTATCAATTTCCATCTATCTTCAAAAAAAGTAAAGTTGTTCCGAGATTTCATCAATTAAGATTTCTAATTAAGTGCCCTTTGAAAATTACTACAATGGTCTGTAGAGAGCTTCATGGTTGCCTATTTTCCTAGTCCCCATCTCTGCAGTAGATTATGACAAAAACAGGCATCAACCACTGGGCAAAGTATTGCATGAGTCAGTGACAAAGCTAAGTGGCTGTAAGAAGGGAAACCAATAACAATTCAGTGCCTTAAGTTCAAAGACATTTATTTTTTTCTCACATAAAAGACCAGGAAATATATACAGTCGTCACTCGCTATCCGTGGAGGATTGGTCCCAGGAAATCCACAGAGGCTCAAAATGGCATAGTATTTTCATATAATCTATGAAAACCCTTTCATGTACTTTAAATCATCTCTAGATTACTTACGCCACTTAATACAATGTAAATGCTATGTAAATAGTTGTTATCCTGCATTGTTGAGGGAATAATGACAAGAAAAAAAGTATGTGCATGTTCAGTACAGGTACAATTTTTTTTTTCTCAAAAATTTTCCAACCAGGGCTGGTTGAAGCCATGGATGCAGAACCCATGAATATGTAGGGCCAACTGTATATGCTCTTGGTTCTGTGTGGCCATTCAAGGAGCAAATTTCCTTCCCTCTTATTTTCATGCCATCTGGAGCTTTCTCCTTATGTGTTTGGTTGAAGCAGGATTTCTGATGTGTCCATGTTCCAGCTCTTGGGGGCAAAGCATGCAGAGAACGCCACAGAGTTTATGTGGATTTTGCTTTCTTTTGTATTTCTTTATGTAAATGCAGATAAGAATACTGCTTTTCAGTTAGGAAATGCAGATTCCTCTTAGTTCCATTTACTGTGCTTTGGATTCTGGCTCAACATTATACAGTTGACCCTTAAACAACTTGGGGATTAGGGGTACCAACCCCTTGTGCAGTCAAAAATCCATGTATAACTCTTGACTCCTCGAAAACCTTAACTACTAATAGCTTACTGTTGACTGAAAGCCTTACCAATAACATAAACAATGGATTAACACATATTTTGTATGCTATATGTATTATGTACTGTGTTCTTACAATAAAGTAAGCTAGAGAAAGGAAAATGTTATTAAGAAAATCATACAGAAGAGAAAATATATTTACTATTCATTAAGTGGAAGTGGATTATCATAAAGGTCTTCATCCTCATCCTCTTCACGTTGGGTAGGCTGAAGAGAAGGAGGGAGAGGAGGGGTTGGTCTTGCTGTCTCAGGAGTAGCAGAGGTGGAAAACATGGAGGAGGTGGAAGGGGAAGTGGGAAAGATTCATTGAGAAAAAATCCAAGTAAAAGTGGACCCATCCCATTCAAACCAGTGTTGTTCAAGGATCAACTGTAGATGAGAAAAATTTCTCCCAGCTGATTTCTGATGTTAAGTAAGCGTGTGTCTAGTGCTGTGCATCTAGAACGAGATGAAATAAGGGCATATTCTTTGGGCTATGAGAAAAAGCATAATCCTCAGTATGCACTGCCACCAAGCTCTGTGTGCCTCCCTCTACCACCATCTGGAGTAGTCTGTCTACTTGTGGGAATGGCACCTCTGAAGTATAATTTACTTCATGGAGTTCTGCTTTCAGTCCAGAGGAAGAAAGTTGCAGAAAATGTTGCCTTCACACTAACAAAGAGGAAAAATCCAGGTAAGTAGTGATAGCACGTTGTGGTAGTGGTGGTGGTCATTTCTAAGCACACCAGAGACCTGAGGACACAAAGAAATCTAAATTAATTAATTTATAGAAAGGTATGAGCTTTTCCCACTGAAAAGGACCCAAGGCTGCTTCCATCCTTGGGGACAAAGTGAAATGAAGAGCAAACTTGCAGTGGGATAAATGTTAGGATAAATAAACCAAAATTTTAGCAAATGTTTACCATCCATGCACGATTTGTCATGATGGATTAGAAACCCAAACAATATTAGCATAACCGTAGACATATCTATCAATGAAACAAGAGAGAGAGCCCATAAATAGATCAATACATACATGGTCAATTGATTTGCAACAAAGCTACGAAGGCAAGTCAATGAGGAAAGGAGGTTCTTTTCCACAGATGATGCCAGAACATTTGGATATACACATAAAAAGTGATTTAAGGTGGATTATGGGTATAAATAAAAGATAAAACTATAAAGTCTTAAGGAAAACATAGAATATCTTCATATCCTTGGGGAAGATTTCTAAGACAGAACACAAAGTGCATTAACCATTTAAAGAAATGATAAATTGGACATGATCACAATTAAACATTTCTGCTCATCCAAAGACACCACTAAAAAAATGAAAAGACAAGCCAAATACTGGGAGAAAATATTTGCAATACATATGTAAGACAGAACACACACACACATATGTATATATGTATATAAACGAGCCTTCTCATTTTAAAACAGTCACTTCCTAAATACCATGTTAGTACATAGTCTCATGGCAAAAATGCCTCCAGAAATTGCATATTTCATCAGACTGCCTTCGGAGTGCCAGTTTCCACGATGGACCCGATGGATCCTCATGCCTGTTTGCTGCGGCTTGAGCTGGAGAGCAGATGACTCTACGAGAACAGCCGACAGCATTTCCGATCTCCATAATGTCTCAGTTTTTCTTCCACATTGTTAAAAATAGGCTCATAAACCAGAAAATCCAGCAGGGGGGTGTAGCATTCCGGTTTCTAGGATATTACACATTTCCTTGGATAACAAATTATTTCTTTATTGCTACAATTCAGGAATCGTGCTCGGTATTGACCATAGAATGGAAAGACCTTTTTTAAAATTATTATTTCAGCATATTACAAGGGTACAAATGTTTAGGTTACATACATTGCCTTTGCCCCACCCTAGGCAGAGCTTTAAAAGTGTCCATCCCCCAGACGGTGTGCACCACACCTATTAGGTGTGAACATACCCATCCCTTCCTCCCCACTCCCACCTGCCCAACACTCAATGAATGTTATTACTATATGTGCACTTAAGTGCTGATCAATTAACACCAATTTGATGGTGAGTACATGTGGTGCTTGTTTTTCCATTCTTCTGGTACTTCACTTAGTGGAATGGGCTCCAGCTCTATCCAGGATAATACAAGAGGTGCTAGGTCACCACTGCTTTTTGAGAAAGACCTTATTAAATGCCATTGTGCCTGAGCAGTGACTAAATGGTTCTTCTCTCTGTAAAGGGTTAGTTACTTTTTTGAGCTACTATTAACGGATGTGCTCTTTGGCTGCTTCACAAGCAAGCATTGATCAGACTGAAATTTTCTTTTAAATACAGTAGTTGGGGAGGCAACCAATATTATTACTAACATTTATGAAAATAATTGAGTGCACCACTATTCTTATAGAAGTAGTTCTTTTCAGGGAGTAAAGCCTACTTTCCTCTATGTTATTCAAAAGTACTGAGGTGTTACGGACATGTGTTCCATGCGTAATAATAGGAAACACCAAGTGTGTTTTGTGCACTTATAACATTAAATGTACGTATGTAAAATTACTTATTTCCCCCCAACTACCAAGGAAATCATTAAATATTCTTTAGAAATAAATAAGATTTTCATAGTTAAAACACGTTAGAAGATTGAGAGACAATGTGGTCATATTCCTCAGAAACGACTGCCCATTTTTGTGAAATCCCTTCCCTCTCTGGCTATCAGAACTGTTAAATTCCTTTTCAGTCTTCTATCCTTCTGGATCGACAAAGCTTAACTACATGAACTTTCAATAAGAGCTAGAAAATAATACAGGAAGGCTGAACCAAGAAGCAAAGTCAAGGACGTGCCTGACCCCCCCCCGCCCACGTCATTCTGCCCCTTGTTTATTCCACTGCCTCCTATGACTTCTACAGGGTTTAATAACTTCTCCACACCTTATTTCCTTCAGCTTTTCATCTCGCAGGGTTTCTGAGAATTCAGTGAGAGGATCCTGAACGTGAAACACTCGACACAGGGAGAGCCACGGGTTAATTGTTCAGTGCGGAGCGTTGCCCGCCATCAGCAGGGACTCCTTGCAGAGGACATGTACCTGTTCCTAAGGAAGCCTTTATTTTGGAGCCGGTACGTGGCAATGGAAAGAGCACAGGAATTAGAGTCACACAGACCTGCCCACATCTTGCCTCATCAGCTCTGCGACTCTAGAAATGTTATTTAACCTTTCTGAGTCTTGATAGCCTTACCTTTAAAATGGGTATAATGTAATAATCCTTGTCTCAAAAGGTTGTAGACCATGGCGACTTTGTAACGTACCAACTTGGCTAAGCCGAACTACGTTCCCTAGAATTCTTGTCCCCACATGTTTCCAGTTAGAGTGGGCCTCAAAAAACATTTTGCACAGATCAGGAGAGTGGATGCAATGCAGCAGCGGTGTTGCTATTACATTTGGAAGGTTGGTGCAGGGGCGCACATGGTGTCACTCATCTCTGGCTTACCCTGCGGACACTTGGGAGCAGTGGAGCCTGCCCTGCTCAACTCTCCCCTGATTCTCCTTCAGCTCTTCCAACTCCTGGCTCAGATCTGTGTTTAGCTCCACAGTGAAGGGCATCAGCTTCTCCTACAGGTCACCAACATCATTCAAAACTGGGTGTAGTGAGGGACTAACACAAAGACATGTATTGATAGATTTTAAAACTGCCTCTCCTCATCAAAGCAAAGGCCTTGATGTATAGTGTTTGCCTCCTTTAAAACTGCCTCTCCTCATCAAAGCAAAGGCCTTGATGTATAGTGTTTGCCAATTCATGTGGTGTAAATACTCCCACTGTGGCTGATTTCAAGCTCCCAGTGTAATGTCACTGAGCATGCAGTTAGGAAGATATCCAGACAATAGACTCTTGGAAGCTGACAGGCGAGAGCTCCAACATACCACTGCTGATGTGGGTCTAGCTCGTTTTTATGAGTTACAGCTTGGGCTCATGAGTTCCACATTGTTTTTACTCTTCCACAGTTTATAACCAACTTCCCTTCCCAACTGCTTGCCCTGCAAACTGCAAGTTACAGCTTTAGATGCAAAGACAACAGCCTTTCAGACACTCTTCAGACAGCTCCCACAAAATAATTGACATGTATTAATATATATACACTTTTTTTATTAATGGTTTTACTTATCTGATTGAACCTTGAATCCTGACAAATATGGAAACTTTAACTGAGCTAATTTATGTGAAATACCTAGCAGTGTTTGGCACGCACTAGACACTAAATAATGTTGACTTCCTTAATAAACAATTGTCAACTATTTGAAATTTAATAGTGTGCTCATTTTCTCTCCTGATGCCATGGAGCTATATATGGAATTATGTTCCTTTTATTTCTTTTCTAGAAATAAAATGGATCATACAGACCAGCACCACCCAATGGCAATATAATGCAAGCCACATATGTAATTAAAAAATGTCTAGTGCCACATTAGGGAAAGCAAAATTAATTAATTTTAACAGGTTAAATTAATTATAATAATATATTTAATTTAACCCAATATACTCAAATATTATTTCAACATGTAATCAATATAAAATAATATTAATGAGATATTTTAAATTCTTTTTTGTACCAATAATTTGAAATGTGGTATGTATTTTCTGCTTAGAGCACATTTCAATTTTAAGTAGTCACATTCAAGAACCACACTGTGGCTACTGGCCATCATATTGGAGAGTGTAGTATATGGATGCACATCAAATGCAAAATAGCATATAATAAATTTTTATCATTTTTAATTATCTGTGCATTTGAAAGTTATGTGTTTTCTCTTAGCATAGGCTCCAAAAACTGTAGTACCATTCACTCCTAGGTCTACTAGTGTTATTAGTAACTAGAACTGGGTTAATCTGGTTTCAGGAGGGCCGCCTTCTACAGCATTCATGGACCACATGTGTCAGGAACTAGAAAGACATGAAGTTCCCTCATCTGTCCAGCTGCCTTGCACTTTATGTGCTCAGTAATTCACAAGGTACATCAGGTCCTCCAGGCCAGTAGGACAGAATTGTGGACACCAAAGTTGTAGCTCACTGGGCTGAATTCCTATTAACTTTAACCATGCTTTGAAAATTGCTTAAAAAATAAACAAACAAACACAACAGGACAAACCACGATTGACTAGGGATTTACATGTTACTTGTAGAGTAAAAGTAGAACACAATAATTTTTATCTGGTTTTACCACAACAAAATATAGTGTATATATTTTTCTGACTGGTAATAAAATTTGGAATACAGCTATGGGGTATGCCAAGAAATGCATCCTGTCTCTCCAGCCCCCCTTCTCTGTTGTCTCTTTCATTTCTGGTTATGTTGATGCAGAAATCCCACAACCAACAAGACTCCTTCATCCTGAGCTGTCTGCAGAGCTTACTTACTTGCCATAGAATCCCTTGTGTTGGGCAAAAGGTTTTGTGTCACAAACTTGAGTACAAAAAGAAAAGTGTACAAAAAATAAATCAATTTAGGATTTCCTCTCCGCCTCCTGCCTTGAATGGATTTAACTGGGCAGGAGCTTCTTGTGACTTGAGGGGTGGGGCTGGGGCTCTCTTCTACCAGGGCACCATTGTGCATCACAAGACACCCTCCACGTCCCCCTGGGCATTTATGGGGCACTTCTACAGGGCACAGTCAAGGCTGCTCTTTGGAAGATCCCATGTGATCTTGGCTGGGAGGCTTTCTGGGACCTTGGCCCTGGGCCTCAGACTTGTTTCTCCAGGCAATGCAGGAAAATGCTTGCATCCTTACAGACAGCTGTGGAACTCCATGTGCCTGCAGTGTGGGGCTGGTGAGGTGGAACTGAGGGGTCATGGCTCAGAAGGATCCATCAGTACCCAACTCTCTTGTTTCCTCCTAAACCCTCTCCATCTCTCTTTCTAGCTTAGAAGAACTTTAGCAAGGATTTTTCTAAAACTTTCTTGTCTTCTTTATGTATTTGGGTTTACTTATTTATTTTAAAACTTAAAAGCCAAGAATGTCTTATATCTACATCCTGAACTGGCTGTAACTGATTCCCTAGGGCCATAGCAGCCTCATATCCAGCTGCCTGTGCCATGGGGAGGGACCTCATACTACTGCCAACTAATGCAATGGGGTGGGGTAGTCAGTTTATCATTGAACCGCAATTCAAGAGTATGAAATTAAGCGACTAGTTCATGTTCACTAACAAGTGCTATGTAGATAACTAAAGTCATGATGGTGTTCCAAGATCTCAAAGCTGAGTCAGTCTCACTGTTGCACAAAAATACGTTTCCCCCATAAGATTTTTCAGTAAACCACTTTACAATGATTCATGCTGATCAAATTTTGGAGAGCAGTTTCAGGAAAACATGGTAAGTGAGTTGACTTATTTAGCTTGGATAAAAAGAAAAGAGGCTATCAGAATGCTTCCACTTTAATTGAAATAAACTTGGATTTGAGACATTAATAAAGGAGGATTCACCCAGTGTTTCACATAAGCATGAGATTCTCTTGAGAACATTTTGCTCACTGAGATTGGGGGGCAGAGAAACCCTAAATTCTCTGGGCATTTTACACTCTCCTGAAACCAGCAGGCTTTCTGGTAGTGACTGCACATGACACTGAGGCTGAGGCTGGACTGGGAGTGAAAGCCAGGGCACAATTGTTTCCTTGATGCTTATTTGGTTTTGTGGCTATGACAGATTTTGAGCGTTAGAACCACTAGAACGTCTGTCGGTTGTCCCTGGTGCCACTTTGGTCAACCAAGGAAAGCAGAATTGGTTATCAGCCTAGACAAAGTAAAATAACTTTTGGCTTACACAAATGTTACTGATTTGATCCCACCACTATTTTTAGAAGTGATGTCACTATCCGTGCAATATCCAGTGGCACTTCAACCTGTGTTCAGGAGGAAAACATGAGCTGTCATTTGGAGGAACAATTGGAAACCAGAGACTCCTGTTGGAACCATTTAGAATGCCTGTGGTTTTGTGCCAATTCCAGACTTGGAAAGCATGGCTGTTTTTCAAAGAGACTTTGCAGTGAGAGTTTGCAGAGGGACCTGGGAGCAGAACAGGGTCCATTTGTTCAACCGGGAGAATGACATTATCTTGGCAGAGTTTGCTAAGCTCCCTGCACCTCTGCAAAGCTAGTGTGCTATTACCCAGGCTTCATTCTTTAGGGGCTTGGTTTCAACCTGGAGGAGTGGACGGTTGTGTTCCCTTGGTTATTTACTGTCCTTAGGATTCTACAGATGCATCACATATCATTGCACTTCCTCTTTGAAAGGATGTGGCAGTTGGCAGTCTCTCCTCTTGAGACTGTGGTTGAGAAAACCTAACTCTGAACTATAGCTCTCCTCCTACATCATCCTTAGGCTCTCACCGTGGGTTTTCGTCCTTGGACAATGAAGGAGGGACCTTGCTGCAGAGTTTGGCTCTATTTACCCATGTGGGTTGCACTGCCCTTGGATGCACTGGGCTGAGACCACCTCTCACTGCTGCTTGGGAGGAGACTGCTGTGGCCCAGCCATTGGCATGCAGGACCCACGTCTTAAGCTGGGCTTCAAGGTGGTGTGCTGCCATTGTTTCCTCTTGCCTTATTTCCTCTTTCAGTTTGCCATACAACAGCTTCTGTAGTCATCAGTCATCTAGCTTCTGTCTGGCAGTCCTGTCTTGCTGTGGATGGAGTTGGTGCATGGTGCTTGGGTACCTGCTTTCCACGCCCCCAGCCTGTTCTCTACAAAGGCCAATCTGATCGTGTGCCTTTTCCTGTCCTACCCCACGTGGGAGGACTTTAGTGCTGCACCTTGGGCCCCCTGCCCAGCCCCACTTTCACCACTCTTGTTCAGAGCTCCAGATGCACTGGACTCCGCTGCTCTGACACACTGGGTTTCCTTCCTGGGCCCTTGTTGTCCCCTCTGGACCCATCCCCTTCCAGGTCATTAACTCTCAGTATTAAGTCTCAACTCAGTCATGATCAACCAAGGCAGGCCAGGTCACTCTGTGGCTCGTTCTCCTAGAGAGGCTGTTTGGAGCACCCACCACTGTGACAACGTCACATGATGTGGCTGTGATTCCTTCACACTCTGCGTCAAGAGTCTGAGGTTCCTGAAGCCTCTTTGAGGGCAGGGCCTGTGTCCATGTTTGCTCACGATGTAAACATTTGTGCTCGACTCCGAGTGAGCCCACGATGAACGCCCAGTGTGTTAGGTGCAGGAAGAACGAGCTGTAAATTGGAATCCCAGCACGCCCTACCCACCCCACTCCAGTCCTAGGTTGTGCTTGGCATGGATATATTGGTTTGATCATAAGCAATTTGTCTAAATCAATTGTACAGTGTCATGAATATTGATGAAAATATTTAAGGAATCACATGATATCATAGGATGTGCCAAAGTCATTTGCAATAAATTATTTAGCATTATATTATAAGGACCTTTACAAAAGTTCTCTTCTCCCATTAAAATACAATAGTTCTTACTAGGAGCATTTTGCACCCAGTAGATACCTAATGCATGTTTATTGATGGTGGTGATGACAGCATCTTTAGTACAGAGGTAATTGATTTTCAGAGTGACAAGCCAGGCACTCATTGATGAATGAGCAAATGAGGCGCTGCAAGATGCTGAAATGCCTTCTGAATGAAAGCAATTATTTCAGAGCAGTTTTCCTGTTAAGTGCTTTTATTGGATTTCAAATTTTTTTAATTAGTAATTCCTGCGGGGTATTTGCCACAACTATAGAGAGCAGGATGTTTGATTGACAATTTACAGCAGCTGTGGCTAAGCTGGGGGTGTGGGGGCCTTGAGGGTCACCTCCTAATGCCACCCTGTTGTCTGGCCTCTGAGGCATGCACAGGCTTTCCTGAACTTTTTGTTTTGTAGGACTGAATGGTGGGTTGACAAATCAATGAGTTAAGAGATGGATGCCGACTTTCCACTTTCTTTTTCTGGTGATAATCTTGGCAAGGTGGAGCAGGTAGCTCTGCTCAGATGCAGATTCAATTTGCTTTGAGTCCTATTGCCTCTCTGGGTGCCTTCTCCAAATACAAGATTCCGTGCAACCCTCCAGGCACCCTGCTGGCTTGGGGTTCACCAGGTGTTTTTCACGTGCAGCTACTGAGACTTGACTGTGAGGCTGCAGAACTTCCCAAGGTCAGGTCTAGCCGTCCAGTCTTCAGACTCTCAGGCCCACTCTGCTCAGCAGCTCCTTGCTCTTTCTTGGCAGGATCCTGAGAGAGGTGAAGCTTGCAGACTTTTTGCAAGTGGTTGAGAGAAAAACCAGAGGCAGGGAAGATGGCTGTGTTTGCAGGATACAAACCAAATCAGAAAAAATCCAAATCGGACACAAGCAGAATGCTGTTGAGTGAATCTTCCCAGGATCTTAATTGTTTATGCAGTAATGGGTGGCATTTATCTGCTACAATCTGTCAATTCAAAAAGCAAATGGTTTCAATTCAGTTGTGGAAAACTACATTTAGGAAAGAGTAACAGAATAACCACTGAAGCAAAATGTTATTGGAAACCACCAAGCAAGAACTTACAGGAAAACGAAAGACAAGCTGTCCCCTCGACCTACTCTGTTGAGTGTTCCCTGGAAACTGCAAGCTGCCAATGAGAAGCCACGTTGAAATGCAATCCCGCTAATCAGACAGCTTGTCATGTATGGAAATGTAGGGAAAACAAAGGTGTTATGTCTGAATGCAAACAGGGAGGAGGGGCTCAGTTTGCCTTGTGTGCTGAATCTAATCACCTGGCTACCCAGAGGAGAGCAGGTACATTTCATCTGAAAATTAGGACAGAATATAGGTCAACTCCAATTATAAAACACTTCCTTTTTTCCCCTTCTGCAAAATACATTTACAGTAAAAAGTAATCAATCCTAGCATCATCTGCCACATATTTTAAGAAAGAGAGGCTTCTAGAATTCTTCCCTCCCATCCTTGCTCCCTCCCTCCCTCTCTCTCTTTGTTCTGTACCTCCTTCCATTTATTTTTGTATAACTCTCTCCCTCTCTCCTTCCTTCTCTCCCTCCCTTCCTTCCTCCCTCTTTCTCTTTTTCTATCCATTCATCTGTCCATCCTTCTACCTACCCACTAGCATACATTCAACAAATATATTTTTATTGCCTATGATGTTCCAGGGACAGTGCTAGATTCTGAGGATGTTCAGTTTATAACAGCATCTTATAAATGATCTCTGTTTCTCATGGAGTTTACAGTCTCAGGTGGGTACATAGTAAGTACACGATGTACCTCCTTTGCAGAGATTTGCAGCACTACGTGTAAAGTTCCCAGCTGGTACGACCGTTGATGCTACTGCTGCTGACAGCTGCGCTTACATAATGCCTAGGAAGTACCTGGATGTTTTAAGGACTTCATGTTTAGTAACTAACTTAATCTCATAATGACCCTATAACGTCCACGCTGCTTTTGTCCCTTTACAGAAGAGGAAACTGAGTGGCAGGAAGAACTAGTGGCAGAGGGCCGAGCACATGGTGGGTGCAGACGGCAATCCCTGCTGTCCCCTCCCTTCCAGCTCTTTGCTGGAAGGTTTCTTTCTTGTCCCCTGTGACTGTGCCTGTGCTATACGTCACATCCTCTCCTTCAAGGGATTTGAGGTGTGTGTGCTCACTACAGCGAAATACTGTTTACATCAAGGAGCTTGGGCTATGCTTATAAGTAAATAAAATGTCACTAAAGTTGTCGTTCTCCCTAACTCATTATGTTTCCTAATCCTTATAATATCCTTTTTTGCAGGCAGTGGAAGGGGCTGCGAAAGTTACCTGACTTGTGAGGCAAGGCATTCAGAGAAGTCACGACACCTCCAGCTATCAGGTATTGGGCTGCATTTGCCAATAGCAACCCCTGGCAAAAATAGCCCAGAAGCGGAGTGGCACGGGCATGAGAGCTGAGCAACCCCTGGTGTGCAGGACAAAGACTGGCCATGTTGAACTCTACCCAAGCCCTGTGATCCTGGGAAAGAGTGAAGGTTAAGAAGCCCGTCTCCTACCCACTTGTGTTCTGAGAAATTGCCCCTGCAAACAGCACCCTTCTGGGAAGGGGCAGGGACCCCTCTTTTAGGAGTCTGTCAGGCCCCCATGCATGGGAATAAAGGAAAATCTTGAGTCCCTTCAGGGACATTCTGGGTACCGGGCTAGCCTTAAAAGAATAATGGGAATGACGATGGTTGTCGGGCAAGCCAGTCACAGGGTGTTCTGGTTTCCTGTTGAAACTTAACATCTGTTCTCGAGGTGTTTTTCAGAAACCCACATGGGATGGAACATGCAGACAAGGGAAACTGAGGAGTTGAACTCTGATCTCTATTCTTCCTCTTTTAGGAGCCTGCCACACCCATCCTAACATTCCTCTCCAATAATCCAGGACTCTCTGAATCCTTCCATGCCCTCACCAAGGATATCCCACCTTTGTGTGCTGGCCAATGTATAACCTCCTGCTATTGATTTGGAGGTTTTGCCTGGCTGACATGTACTCCTGTCTTTATACACCTTGACTTGCGAGCCATTGTGGAGTCTGGATCTGAAGCGTTGGTTGCCTGCTCTCCTTGTTTGGTGCCCTGCAGTGAAGCCTTCGCCTCCTACTGCAACTCTCGGCTGCCGTGTTTGGCTTTGCTGTGCCAGATGCGTGGACTCCAGTTTGGTTCAGGTACACTTCCCCATAGGACTTAGGTGACTCACCTTGCTCCCTTGTTTATGACAAGGCCAGACACAGACCCTCCCAATTCCTATTCTTTGCTTTGTAAATGATTAGCTGAACTGTTTTTGTTACTACTGATCAGTAAGAACAAAATGCTTGTTAATCTGTTCGGCTTCTCTCTCTCTCCCTCAGGCCGCTGAGCTGTGACCATCCTCAGCCTGAGCTGCCACACAGCCCCTCCTTAACAGCCTCTCCTGACAGCAGGCTGGCCTCAAACCCTCCCTGACCCATTGTCCAAACATGCTGCCCACCCTTTCACCCTGCGTCCCCGCCTGTTCTTTCTAGTCCCCTTCACTTCTGCCTATACAGGAACCACCTTCTTTGCCTAACCCTGAGCTGCTCAGCGTTCCCATACTGCAGGAGCACCTTCTTGCCCCTGCAATAGCCTTTCAAAGAAAGTCTCTCCTTACCAAGTCTGGTCTTGTTTTTTATTTGAAAGGACAGATCCCTAGCTGGCAGCTCCTGCCATGGGGGTATACCTGCCTGTGAGAACTGGAGAGTCGGTTCTCAGTCAGAGCTACCATTAGGGTCAGGCTGTTAGAACTATTGAGTATTGGTGGGTGGGGTTTATGAAGAAAGCAAGAAACAGAGTGAGAGAGAGAGAGAGAAGCAAAGGCACATTTTTCACTTATTTTTTTTATTTTTAATTATTAGGGGTACATAATAGTTGTATATATTTATAAGGTTCATGTGATGTTTCAGTACAGGCATACAATAAATAATAGTCAAATCAGGGTAATAGGGGTATCCCTCACCTCAAGCATTTATCATTTCTTTGTATTAGGAACATTTCAATTCTGCTCTTTCAGTTATTTTAAAGTATATCCTAACTTATTGCTGGCTGTGGTCACTTTGCTGTGGTATCAAATGTTGCTCATTCTGTGTAACTATCTAACTATATTTTGTACCCATTAACCATCCCCACCTTATCCCCAACTCCCTGATACCCTTCCCAGCCTCTGCTAACCATCGTTCTGCTGTCTCCACGAGATCAATTGTGTTCACACTTAGCTCCCACATATTAGTGAGAACATGTGAAATTTGTCTTTCTGGGCTTGGCTTATTTCACTTAACATAATGACCTCCAATTCTACCCGTGTTGTTGCAAATGAGAGGATTTCATCTTTTTTATGGCTGAATAATATTCCATTGTGTATATGTACCACAATTTCTGTATTCATTCATCTGCTGATGGACACTTAGGTCGATTTCATGTCTTGGCTATTGTGAATAGTGCTGAAAAAAAACATGGGAGTGCAGATATCTTTTCAATATACTGATTTCCTTTTTTTTTGGATATATACCTAGCAGTGGAATTGCTAAAAAAAGAAAAAAGAAAAAAAAGAATAGAATATATTACAAAGTAATTATAATAAAACATAATATGAAGAGGTCATTAAAGAAGACACTGCTAAAAAGCATAGGAAAAAGGTGTGATAGAGGCATGTCAGCAATTGATTTATAAAAATATTGTTATTTTTCTGAATCTTGTGTTTGCGGTATTTCCTGCCTTTTAAAATGAATGATCTGTTGTTTTCACATTTTATATAAATGTCAATCAGATTTAGCATTTGCGAAAAAAGGGCAAATTCTGGCAAACGATGTCATATATTCTAAATGGAATTTTGAGGTCTTTAATATAGAGAGAGTTTTCATATAACCAGCCTTTTCCTCTAACTTTATTGAAATGGTTTAATGAGAGCCCCTTTCCTTCTGAGGCTCTGAGAAGTGCATCCTACCACCACAGTCACAAGGCCAGGAGAGGATTCTGAGCCCCCTATTTCCAGACAGAGCTCCAGCCCAGGCCTGCTCATAGTGCTCTGCCTACATGTCCATCACCTTACCTCCTCTGTCTTGGGGACAGAGGTCTCTCCTCGCACCTGCAGGTCTAAATGATTCCCCACTACCACTGAGTCCTCATCATCATCCATTTGAGCTTCTCTAATATCTTCCCTTGCCCAGAGATTCAGGGTGGGGCCCATGGTTCATCCACTGTGGCAATGGTTTCTCACTGGGGCATTTGGCGGGGGAGGGAGAGATGGACTGGGAATTGGCCACATTTATAAACAACCCCCAAATCAGCTTTCCTGATACAACTGCTGTTGTCTATGGATAATGTCATGCACTCATTCGTTTTTTGTTAATTCCATCTATCCACTTAACAGACATTTATTGGCCACCACCATGTTCCAGATGAGTATAGAGATGAGTTCACTCAGACAAGACAAAGACTCCCCTTTCCATGTGACAAAAGTTCTACTGGCCAGTATGGACAAAATGCTGTGAGAGCCCAGAGGATAGAGTAGTTAATTTTTCCTTGGAGAGTCCATACACTGCTAAAGAATTGGTGACATGGGTGACATTTGGGCTGGGCAGTGTACTGTGGGGAAGAGAGAGAACAAGCACACACCTTCCTAGAAGAGGGAGAAAGAGGATGGGGCCAAGGTCAACACCAGGTGGAGAGAAGCATAACTGGCTCCCAATGGCTGGAGGAGGGGTAATGGGGGGAACTAGGAAGAAGGAGGGTCAGATTGCAGCCTTTGTTTTGGGTGCAGCAGGGTGGGGGACATCTAAAGCTCTGAGATGGAAAGCCACTGTATCCATGTGTCTCAGGATCATAAATATGGCCACAGTGTAGAGAGTTGTTTGCAGGGGAGAACTTGTAGGTTGAAAAGTGACCATCAAGCCGCCAAGAGTAACTGGATAAAGGCAGATGAGTCTTAATCTTTGGAAATGAGAGTGGACATCCAAGGTAGCGGATGATGGACAGGGCTTTGTCCCCTTCATCATGGTCCCCTATCTCCTGCTATCCTCCCAGCCCTCCACAAAGACTCCTCTCAAGTTGTTTGCTCAGGCTGCCAGGGAAGCAGTGGCAGCATTGACCAAGACAGGGACCAATGGGGGAGGAATGTGAGCTTGCCTTTCAATACATTGAACTTGAATTGCCTACAAGACAACAGGGTGAGGTGTTCACAGGAGATGAGGAATGAAGGAAGGCAGCAACTTGAAGTTACTAAAAAAGAGGAGATGGAACCCTGAGAAAGGGTGATACTTGGGCATGACAACTACATGACAAGAAGATTGGGTGTAGAAACTTTAATTTACATACAGCAAGAAGAAAATGGATGAGTTTGAGTTTTATTTTCATTTGTTTTCTTTGTTTCTTCTGCTTCAGATGCTAATGAATAAATGAGTCCCCTGAAGAAAGGGGATAAATTAAGTTTATCAGGAATTTATAGTTAAACAATAAGTACCAAAACAACAGTGGTGGATTAAATGGAAGTATCAGATGATAGGCTATGGGAAAATTAAAGCTTAACTGCTCCAGCCTCACTGTAAACAGGCTTTCTGAAGTCTAGAATTTGAATTAGGAACATCTACCCATTACCTATTATTGATGGAGAGAAGAGACAGAGATTTATTGGAAGTACCAGGAAGATATTAGGAAGTACAAGGAAGAAACTGTTATTTATAATATACTCCAGTGATTAGCCATCCAGAAGCTATCATTACAGTTAATTTCATTATCCTTTTAATTGTGATAATTTCTTTACCTTCACAAGTACTCATGAACTTTCTCATATATAAGAAAATTTAATTAAGTTAATAGCTATACCTTGTTCATCATTTTAAAAAATGATAGCTAAGGTAAAGTATATTAAAGAAAAGGAAATGTGTTGCTTGACTTGCTCAAATTTGCAGAACAGGTTAAGGAATGACAAATGGGACTGAAATCCTCAGTATTTATTTTTTGTACCATGTTTCATCTCTGGTGTGAATGCAACTTAAAAAAAACTCAATATTATTTAAACTGATGTATACTGCTTACAGAATAAAGGTAATTTATCTAGAGACTTATGTGATATCAAAGAACCCTTCATGTACCCTAACTTTCTATCTCTAAGTTCTTTTGGTATTTTGTGAAAACATGACTTATAAATATGAGGTATTAAGCTATCTTCAGTTCCAAACAATTTCTTATTTCATACCTACCATTATGATGCAATAATCAAAAAGCATTGGGAGCATGAAAATGTGTTGGGGCAAATGTTGGAATATAAGAGGTATCATCTTAGCATTAGAAGGTCTCTAAATTCAATTTAACAAGCACTTGTTGAGTCTCTACAATGGAGAAAGCATATACTAGGTACAAGTGTACCATAAGTAAAGCAGCCTCCCCCTTCAAGAAGCATATACAATGAATGCACAACTTGCTTTACTGTGCTTTGCTTTGTTGTGCTTTGCAGATACTGTGTTTTTCACAAATTGAAGGTTTGTAGCATCCCTGCATCAAGCAAGTCTCTCAGGGCCATTTTTCCAATAGCACGTGCTCACTTCAAGTCTTTGTGTCACATTTTGATAATTCTTGCAATATGTCAACTTTTTCATTATTATTATGTCTGTTATGGTGATCTATTTATAGCATGATGTTTAAGCCTACTGTTGAGACCTACTATTCAGAAAAAAAAGATTCCTTTTAAAATATTATTATTCATTGACAATGCACCTAGTCACCCAAGAGCTCTGATGAAGACGTAAAAGGAGATTAATGTTCATGTCCTTTGCCCACTTTTTGATAGGGTTGTTTGATTTTTTCTTGCTGATTTTCCTGAGTTCTAAGTAGATTCTAGTTATCAGCCCCTTATC